>SSNR01000115.1:634728-648474 GCA_006937965.1 Callopanchax toddi
ACAGCGCACACACACACACACACTGCATAACACAGGCTCTATGAAGAAAGTTCATCCACTGGTTCAGGACACATTTCAGAATCAATATGGACGCCACGGTCCTGATAAATCTCACAGGCTCTCAAGATCAGAAAATATCTCCGCTGACATTTACTAACAGCTCACTGAACTAGAAAAGGTCCCGAGGAGAGGAAACAGACGCCTTCCAGGCAGCGTCAAAGGTCCTTCTAGAAATATCATAAACACTTCAAGTGCAAACCGAGTGAGATGCAAATTTAAGAGCATGAAGTCAAAATCTTTAAAGTCCAGACACACTGGTCCCTGAGACAGAAACTCCTGGTGCCACGCAAAAAACAAGAAGCCAAGATTAAATCAGACACCATCAAAGTGTCGAGAAAAAAATTCAAATACTATCTCAGAGTACACATTTCAAAAGCAGCCAGAGGAAACGAACCCCACTGAGCTCCTAGAGCTGACAGGGGTCCACAGGAAGCACTTCCTCTAGTCTTTCACAATAAGAGTCTCAAACATGGACCTCTAAACAGGCTTATGAAATAGTTATTCTTGTTAGAATAGTTTGATTTGGACATTTAACTGGAAACGTTAAATCATTAATGTGATTTCTGTAAAAAACATTCAACTTTTTTCTCGACATCCCATAATATTTTAGCCATAATTGTGAGAATTCCAGGACATTGTAAGTGTTGTATATTCCTGTTGAGGTGACTTTGCCCTCTGTGTTGTTTGTTCTCTCTCTTTCAAATCCTTTCTGTTACCTACCAACCTCTATAGAAATAAGTTTTTATTTCAACTATTTTCTCAAAATTTCTTCTTAATGTGACTTTTTTTTAATCAAAATATAATTTTAACATTTTTCTTGACATTTCAAATTTTTTTGTTATTTCTGGAAATAATATTAGATTTTTTTTCTCACGTCAACATTGTTTGTGACATTTCAACGTTTTTCTGGAAATATTGTGATTTTTTTTTTCTCCGTGATGCTTCAATTTTTAAAAAACTTTTTTAAAATTTCAACTTTATTTTGATGTTATTTCTAGAAATTGACATTTTTTTCAACATTTCAACGTTGTTTGTAAAACTTATTTTGTTGTCTAAGCTTCAACAATTATTTTCACAATTTCAAATTTTTTCATGAAATAATTTTCACTTGTTTTCTCAAAGATTTTATTCAACAGTTCAATGTTTTTCTTTAATATTTAGATTTTTTTCTTGACATTTTGACTTTATTGCTATGCTAAATCCTTTATTTAAAAACTTTTTTCTTTGAGGAGCCATTAATTCTACTTGGCAGTTTAAGGTCTGAATGAAAATCAGAACCACTCAGCCTGGTAGGGGATTTAATTTAGCTACAGTTCGGTCCTGAACCACATCATGTCATTCCTTGGTTCCTGCAAATTGACAGTGAGGTGGCTGTTTCCTGGCAGCGCGTGCAGGAGGCTGCATGTGGAGGAAGAGGAGAGGTCAAGAAGCTGCCATCATCATGCAAACATGCTGCAGGTGTGACAAAGTGACAACATGCAAACATCAGAGCAGCCTGAACTTGGCCCACCGTTTGCCAGGAGCTCATGCAGCTCATTTCCATTTGGTCCTCCTCTGCATCCGAACCGGGATCAGCTCAGAACTGGATCCAAGGGTCACCACCATCTCGTTGGTAGACGATTGATGGGCTAGCTGTCCCCTGTGCTTCACAGGTGTGAGTGGAAAAAACAATATTCCCTTAGAAAATCCGCCTGTTTAAAATTCACCAACTCAGCAAAACACCAGCATCAATTAAGGCCATGATCAGAGAATTAGAGGAGGTCTCTGGGTGGAGGACCCTGGGTGGAGGTCCCAAGGTGGAGGTCTCAGGGTGGAGGTATCTGGATGGAGGTCTCAGGGTGGAGGTCTCGGTGGAGGTCTCAGGGTGGAGGTCTCAGGGTAGAGGTCCCTGGGTGGAGGTCTCTGGGTAGAGGTCCCTGGGCGGAGGTCTCTGGGTGGAGGACCCTTGGTGGAGGTCTCTGGGTGGAGGTCTCAGGGTGGAGGTCCCTGGGTGGAGGTCTCTGGGTGGAGGACTCAGGGCGGAGGTCCCTGGGTGGAGGACCCTGGGTGGAGGTCTTGGTGGAGGTCTCTGGGTGGAGGTTCTGGGTGGAGGTCCCTGGGTGGAGGTCTCTGGGTGGAGGACTCAGGGTGGAGGTCTCTGGTTGGAGGTCCCTGGGTGGAGGACCCTGGGTGGAGGATCCTGGGTGGAGGTCTTTGGGTGGAGGACCCTTGGTGGAGGTCTTTGGGTGGAGATCTCTGGGTGGAGGTCTCTGGGTGGAGGGCTCAGGGTGGAGGTCGCGGGGTGGAGGTCTCTGGGTGGAGGACTCAGGGTGGAGGACTCAGGGTGGAGGTCTCTGGGTGGATGTCTCAGGGTGGAGGTCTTTGGGTGGAGGACCCTGGGTGGAGGTTCCTGGGTGGAGGTTCCTGGGTGGAGGTCTTTGGGTGGAGGACCCTGGGTGGAGGACCCTGGGTGGAGGACCCTTGGTGGAGGTCTCAGGGTGGAGGTCTCTGGGTGGAGGTCTTTGGGTGGAGGGCCCTGGGTGGAGGACCCTGGGTGGAGGTCTGTGGGTGGAGGACCCTGGGTGGAGGACCCTGGGTGGAGGTTCCTGGGTGGAGGTCTTTGGGTGGAGGACCCTGGGTGGAGGACTCTGGGTGGAGGACCCTGGGTGGAGGTCCGTGGGTGGAGGACCCTGGGTGGAGGTCCCTGGGTGGAGGACCCTGGGTGGAGGACCCTGGGTGGAGGACCCTGGGTGGAGGTCCCTTGGTGGAGGACCCTTGGTGGAGGTCCCTGGGTGGAGGACCCTTGGTGGAGGTCTCAGGGTGGAGGTCTCTGGGTGGAGGACCCTTGGTGGAGGTCCCTGGGTTGAGGTCTTTGGGTGGAGGACCCTTGGTGGAGGTCTCAGGGTGGAGGTCCCTGGGTGGAGGACCCTGGGTGGAGGTCCCTGGGTGGAGGTCCCGGGGTGGAGGACCCTGGGTGGAGGACCCTGGGTGGAGGACCCTGGGTGGAGGTCTTAGAGTGGAGGACCCTGGGTGGAGGTCCCTGGGTGGAGGACCCTTGGTGGAGGTCTCAGGGTGGAGGTCTTTGGGTGGAGGTCTTTGGGTGGAGGGCCCTGGGTGGAGGACCCTGGGTGGAGGACCCTGGGTGGAGGTCTTAGAGAGGAGGACCCTGGGTGGAGGACCCTGGGTGAAGGACCCTGGGTGGAGGTCTTTGGGTGGAGGACCCTGGGTGGAGGTCTCTGGGTGGAGGGCCCTGGGTGGAGGACCCTGGGTGGAGGTCTCTGGGTGGAGGTTTCTGGGTGGAGGTCCCTGGGTGGAGGACCCTGGGTGGAGGTCCCTGGATGGAGGACCCTTGGTGGAGGTCTCAGGGTGGAGGTCTCTGGGTGGAGGTCTCAGGGTGGAGGTCCCTGGGTGGAGGACCCTGGGTGGAGGTTCCTGTGTGGAGGTCTTTGGGTGGGGGACCCTGGGTGGAGGACCCTGGGTGGAGGTTCGGGGTGGAGGTCCCTGGGTGGAGGTCCCTGGGTGGAGGACCCTTGGTGGAGGACCCTGGGTGGAGGTCCCTGGGTGGAGGTCCCTTGGTGGAGGTCTCAGGGTGGAGGTCTCAGGGTGGAGGTCCCTGGGTGGAGGACCCTGGGTGGAGGTCTTTGGGTGGAGGACCCTGGGTGGAGGTCTCCGGGTGGAGGTCCCTGGGTGGAGGACCCTTGGTGGAGGTCCCTGGGTGGAGGTCCCTGGGTGGAGGACCCTGGGTGAAGGACCCTGGGTGGAGGTCTCAGGGTGGAGGTCCCTGGGTGGAGGACCCTGGGCGGAGGACCCTGGGTGGAGGACCCTGGGTGGAGGACCCTTGGTGGAGGACCCTGGGTGGAGGTCTTAGGGTGGAGGACCCTGGGTGAAGGACCCTGGGTGGAGGACCCTGGGTGGAGGTCTCAGGGTGGAGGTCCCTGGGTGGAGGTCTTTGGGTGGAGGTCTCTGGGTGGAGGACCCTGGGTGGAGGTCGTTGGGTGGAGGACCCTGGGTGAAGGACCCTGGGTGGAGGTCCCTTGGTGGAGGTCTCAGGGTGGAGGTCCCTGGGTGGAGGTCTTTGGGTGGAGGTCTCTGGGTGGAGGACCCTTGGTGGAGGTCCCTGGGTGGAGGACCCTTGGTGGAGGTCCCTGGGTTGAGGTCTTTGGGTGGAGGACCCTTGGTGGAGGTCCCTGGGTGGAGGTCTCAGGGTGGAGGACTAAGGGTGTTTGACCCTTGGTGGAGGTCCCTAGGTGTAGGTATCAGGGTGTAGGTCTCTGGGTGGAGGACTCAGGGTGGAGGTCTTTGGGTGGAGTTCCCTGGGTGGAGTTCCCTTGGTGGAGGTCTCTGGGTGGAGGACCCTTGGTGGAGGTCCCTGGGTGGAGGACCCTTGGTGGAGGTCCCTGGGTTGAGGTCTTTGGGTGGAGGACCCTGGGTGGAGGACCCTGGGTGGAGGTCTTAGGGTAGATGTCCCTGGGTGGAGGTCTCTGGGTGGAGGACTCAGGGTGGAGGTCTTTGGGTGGAGTTCCCTGGGTGGAGGTCCCTGGGTGGAGGACCCTGGGTGGAGGTCTTTGGGTGGAGGACCCTGGGTGGAGGTCTCTGGGTGGAGGTCCCTGGGTGGAGGACCCTTGGTGGAGGACCCTTGGTGGAGGTGTCAGGGTGGAGGTCTCTGGGTGGAGGTCCCTGGGTGGAGGTCTTTGGGTGGAGGTCTCTGGGTGGAGGACCCTGGGTGGAGGTCCCTGGGTGGAGGTCCCTGGGTGGAGGACCCTGGGTGGAGGTCCCTGGGTGGAGGACCCGGGGTGGAGGACCCTGGGTGAAGGACCCTGGGTGGAGGTCTCAGGGTGGAGGACCCTTGGTGGAGGTCCCTGGGTGGAGGACCCTTGGTGGAGGTCCCTGGGTTGAGGTCTTTGGGTGGAGGACCCTTGGTGGAGGTCCCTGGGTGGAGGTCTCAGGGTGGAGGACCCTTGGTGGAGGTCCCTAGGTGTAGGTATCAGGGTGTAGGTCTCTGGGTGGAGGACTCAGGGTGGAGGTCTTTGGGTGGAGTTCCCTGGGTGGAGTTCCCTGGGTGGAGGACTCTGGGTGGAGGTCTCTGGGTGGATGTCTCAGGGTGGAGGTCTTTGGGTGGAGGACCCTGGGTGGAGGACCCTGGGTGGAGGTCTTAGGGTAGATGTCCCTGGGTGGAGGTCTCTGGGTGGAGGACTCAGGGTGGAGGACTCAGGGTGGAGGTCTCTGGGTGGATGTCTCAGGGAGGAGGTCCCTGGGTGGAGGACCCTGGGTGGCGGTCTTTGGGTGGAGGACCCTTGGTGGAGGTCTCAGGGTGGAGGTCCCTGGGTGGAGGACCCTGGGTGGAGGTCTTTGGGTGGAGGTCCCTGGGTGGAGGACCCTGGGTGGAGGTCCCTGGGTGGAGGTCCCTGGGTGGAGGACCCTGGGTGGAGGTCCCTGGGTGGAGGACCCTGGGTGGAGGACCCTGGGTGGAGGACCCTGGGTGGAGGACCCTGGGTGGAGGACCCTGGGTGGAGGACCCTGGGTGGAGGTCTTTGGGTGGAGGACCCTTGGTGGAGGTCTTTGGGTGGAGGTCTCTGGGTGGAGGACCCTGGGTGGAGGTCCCTGGGTGGAGGACCCTTGGTGGAGGACCCTGGGTGGAGGTCTTAGAGTGGAGGACCCTGGGTGAAGGACCCTGGGTGGAGGACCCTTGGTGGAGGTCTCAGGGTGGAGGTCCCTGGGTGGAGGTCTTTGGGTGGAGGTCTCTGGGTGGAGGACCCTGGGTGGAGGTCCCTGGGTGGAGGACCCTGGGTGGAGGTCCCTGGGTGGAAGACCCTGGGTGGAGGTCCCTGGATGGAGGACCCTTGGTGGAGGTCTCAGGGTGGAGGTCTCTGGGTGGAGGTCCCTGGGTGGAGGTCTTTGGGTGGAGGACCCTGGGTGGAGGTTCCTGGGTGGAGGTCTTTGGGTGGAGGACCCTGGGTGGAGGTCTCGGGGCGGAGATTTCAGGGTGGAGGTCCCTGGGTGGAGGACCCTTGGTGGAGGACCCTGGGTGGAGGTCTTAGAGTGGAGGACCCTGGGTGAAGGACCCTGGGTGGAGGACCCTTGGTGGAGGTCTCAGGGTGGAGGTCCCTGGGTGGAGGTCCCTGGGTGGAGGACCCTTGGTGGAGGTCCCTGGGTTGAGGTCTTTGGGTGGAGGACCCTTGGTGGAGGTCCCTGGGTGGAGGTCTCAGGGTGGAGGACTAAGGGTGTTTGACCCTTGGTGGAGGTCCCTAGGTGTAGGTATCAGGGTGTAGGTCTCTGGGTGGAGGACTCAGGGTGGAGGTCTTTGGGTGGAGTTCCCTGGGTGGAGGTCTATGGGTGGAGGACTCAGGGTGGAGGTCTATGGGTGGAGGACCCTGGGTGGAGGTCTTGGTGGAGGTCCCTGGGTGGAGGTCCCTGGGTGGAGGTCCCTGGGTGGAGGACCCTGGGTGGAGGTCCCTGGGTGGAGGACCTGGGGTGGAGGACCCTGGGTGAAGGACCCTGGGTGGAGGATTCAGGGTGGAGGTCTCTGGGTGGAGGTCTCTGGGTGGAGGTTTCAGGGTGGAGGTCTCTGGGTGGAGGACCCTGGGTGGAGGACCCTGGGTGGAGGTCTCAGGTTGGAGGTCCCTGGGTGGAGGACCCTGGGTGGAGGTCTCGGTGGAGGTATCTGGGTGGAGGTCTCTGGGTGGAGGTCTCTGGGTGGAGGTCTCAGGGTCGAGGATCCTGGGTGGAGGTCTCTGGGTGGAGGTCTCTGGGTGGAGGTCTCTGGGTGGAGGTCTCTGGGTGGATGTCTCAGGGTGGAGGTCTTTGGGTGGAGGACCCTGGGTGGAGGACCCTGGGTGGAGGTCTTAGGGTAGATGTCCCTGGGTGGAGGTCTCTGGGTGGAGGACTCAGGGTGGAGGACTCAGGGTGGAGGTCTCTGGGTGGAGGACTCAGGGTTGAGGTCTCTGGGTAGATGTCCCTGGGTGGAGGTCTCTGGGTGGAGGACTCAGGGTGGAGGTCTCTGGGTGGAGGTCTCTGGGTGGATGTCTCAGGGTGGAGGTCTTTGGGTGGAGGTCTTTGGGTGGAGGACCCTTGGTGGAGGTCTTTGGGTGGAGGTCTCTGGGTGGAGGACCCTGGGTGGAGGTCCCTGGGTGGAGGACCCTGGGTGGAGGTCTTGGTGGAGGTCTCTGGGTGGAGGTTCCTGGGTGGAGGTCCCTGGGTGGAGGTCTATGGGTGGAGGACGCAGGGTGGAGGTCTCTGGGTGGAGGTCCCTGGGTGGAGGTCTCTGGGTGGAGGACTCAGGGTGGAGGTATCAGGTTGGAGGTCCCTGGGTGGAGGACCCTGGGTGGAGGATCCTGGGTGGAGGTCTTTGGGTGGAGGACCCTGGGTGGAGGTCTCTGGGTGGAGGTCTCTGGGTGGAGGTCCCTGGGTGGAGGTCCCTGGGTGGAGGACCCTGGGTGGAGGTCCCTGGGTGGAGGTCTCAGGGTGGAGGTATCAGGTTGGAGGTCCCTGGGTGGAGGACCCTGGGTGGAGGTCTCGGTGGAGGTATCTGGGTGGAGGTCTCTGGGTGGAGGACTCAGGGTGGAGGACTCAGGGTGGAGGTCTATGGGTGGAGGACTCAGGGTGGAGGTCTATGGGTGGAGGACCCTGGGTGGAGGTCTTGGTGGAGGTCTCTGGGTGGAGGTTCCTGGGTGGAGGTCCCTGGGTGGAGGTCTCTGGGTGGAGGTCTCAGGGTCGAGGATCCTGGGTGGAGGTCTCAGGGTAGAGGTCTCTGGGTGGAGGTCCCTGAGTGGACGTCCCTTGGTGGAGGTCTCAGGGTGGAGGTCTCAGGGTGGAGGTCCCTGGGTGGAGGACCCTTGGTGGAGGTCTTTGGGTGGAGGACCCTGGGTGGAGGACCTTGGGTGGAGGTTCCTGTGTGGAGGTCTTTGGGTGGAGGACCCTGGGTGGAGGTTCCTGGGTGGAGGACCTTGGGTGGAGGTTCCTGTGTGGAGGTCTTTGGGTGGAGGTCTTTGGGTGGAGGACCCTGGGTGGAGGTCTTTGGGTGGAGGACCCTGGGTGGAGGACCCTGGTGGCTCTGTTACAGCTCTGCTACCATCACAGCTCACTGAAGCTATTCTCTAAGTTCAAACCGGATGTCAGGAACTCTGGAGAAACGAGCCTTCAGAGTCAGTTTCCCTCGGTTTGAATGTCTGCGCGTGAGGAAGGACAGAAACGTGCGTGATTTGTGCGGGTCTGCGCCTGTTTTCCGCAGCAGAGAGCGGCACATCGGAGCGCTAACGCTAGCCCTGCTAGCTCCATCAGCTCTTTAACCTTCAGCTGAGAGAAGCGCGTCCCCAAAACAGAGGCAGCAAAAAGAAGTCAAAACAGAGAGAGAGACCGCCATCCTCACATCCTAACGCCGCGTCCGGTCAGCGACAGGATCCGGGACCGGGACCGGGACCGGGACATCCAGGCAGCAGGAGGCTGTCTCGGCTCGGCTGAAGTTGGAGGACCGTCTGGCGGATCGGATCCAGATGCGACTCTCAGCCTCCCGAACAGCAGCAGCACGCCTACTCAGACACCGTGCATGTGTCGTGACATGAACACGCACACGCACACAGAAACAGCCCAGGTCTGACAAACAGCGTCGCTGGGCTCGGAGCCACTTTACCTGTCTGATGCGTGGCGGCGCCGCGAGTCCCCAGCAGTGAAGCGAGCAGCTGGTCTGGACGGACTGAACTGGGATCTGCTGAGGAACAGCCCCTCTACCACAGCGCGGCTCCGAGGAGACATCCCTCTGACCGGGAGGCAGCAACCACAAACCAGCATCCTCTGCTCTGCCTGTAGTGGGAGAACTTTACCCCGCTGTCAGACCTCCTCACATGTACTTTATGTAACCGAGTCCTGCTTTAGCAGAATAAATAAAACAAGTTTCATCAACCTGATCGAAATGTGTTCAAAATGGACAAATAGATTATTAGCATACAATAAAAAATAAAGAGTCCATAAAAGGTCTAAATATGAGAAAGAATCATGTGACTTTTACAGAAAAATTTAAATATGGAGGAGAAAATCTAAAAGTTGAGAAGTTATAACAAAAGATTTAGTGGTAAAATAATAACTGATAGGAGGTCTTATAACATTTTGACGTTATTTGGTAAATGGTACTGAATATTGTTCTCAACATTTTCAGTTTTTTCTCCATATATCTACTTTTCCCTCCATATTTTAACTTTTTCCTCCATATTTCACCTCATTCCTCTGCATTTTGACGATCTTCCTAAGAATTGTTTTCTCAGTTTTTACTTTTTCTAGGGATGCACCGATACCGGTATCGGGCCGATACCAGTTAAAGTTACCCGATACCAGGAACCGATACCAGTGGCTTCACTGTCTGTTAGTGATGGGACCAGTTAACACTGATCAGTGGTCTGTTCACAACTGACAGCCACACCCATTGGCACAGCTGCACCTTTGACAATGAAGGCAGCTTGACTTCTTTTGTTATCTAGAAAGTTTCAACTCATCCTATTGAAAAACAGCCATTCACACCTCCAACCGATTCATCACCCAAGCCCTTTCCCAACAGTAACTCCTCTCCACACCCCTCCCTTTCACCCTCAGACCCCCTGCCTGCATTAACAGGCTTTTGTTTGTTTCGCCATGAAATTAAAAAGTGAATACAAAGCAGGCGTGCATAGTGCTTACAGTCACCCCCAAAACAATGAACGGTTCTCTACAAAGACTCGGTTCTCCTCGTTCACAGTGAAGAGCCGTTCAAAAGATTCGGTTCGTTCATGAACGTCACATCACTACTGTCTGTGACTTGTGATTTCTGTTGTAGTGTCCTATATTGAACACTAGGGGGAGCTATTGAGCTAAAGAGGAACAGTGTGGGTTGAGAGCTGGAGATGGTGCCAAATAGTTCATTTTATTTGGTTAAAATGTGGAAAACTGCAATAATTTACCCTGTGAAATCACAGAAAATGGTTATTTTTCACCTTGTATTTTAGTTTTGTGATCATTTTTATTAATATATTTTATTTTTTATCTAACTCAGTTATTTGTTGTAAAAAGCAGAGAAGAAAAAATAAAACCTGTATTCCAATTTGTTGCATTTTTTTGTGTGGTAGAAGTATCGGTACTCGGTATCGGCGAGTACTCAGATTTAAGTATCGGATCGGTTTTGAAAAAAGTGGTATCGGAACATCCCTATCTCCAACCTTTCACTGGTTTTGTGGCCTTTTGACTTTTTTCTTCTGATTTTAACTCTTCTTCTCCTCAGCATTTTGACTTCTTGATATTTTAACTTTTTTAACAAGACTTATTTTTTGCACGTGACGAGCACTCCAAGGTAAATGACTCTGTTGTTTGGAGTGGATGGTGTATGTGGACGCCATACAGGCTAAAACCATTTTATTATTGATGCACTTTAGGGGGTTTGTGATGACAACAGCATAAATAATAAAACTAACTCATATGTGTAAATATTCAGGGGAACAGAAAAGCTAGACGAGTGTCCGACAGTAGTTAGTGACTCATCTTTCTGCTTTTTGCATAGAAACTCCTAAATAATGATAATAATAATAATAATAAAATACTGATACACATTTCTAAACTGGACCACAAATAAACAAAAAACTAAAAATAAACATTTAGAAAATGTTTTCAATCAGCATCAAGAGATTCTTCCATCCATTCTCTGAACTAGTTCTTCCTCCTGAGGGGACGGGGGACACCCTGGACAGGTCTCCAGGAGGAGAACATGCTAACGCCACACAGAGGTCATGGAGCCGGGACGTGAACCCATGACCTCCTCTGCTCCACCATGCAGCTCCTCTTAAGGGATTCTTACAAAATAAAACAAAGTTTCAAGACAAAAATTATTCTGTGAAAAATGTTTTTTAGTTACTTTTTTCAATTAAAAGTACTCGAAGTGGCTTAGAGATCAAAAAGGAGGTCCCCTACTCCTACTGTATTACTACTGTATGTAATGTTTTCTTCTTTACAAAGAGGAAATATTCTATTTTATATTATAAAAATGTACATAATTTAAAATGAATTCAGCCTAGTTTTACCAACACATCTACAGTAAAACGCATCACCTTTTTCATTTAGAATTTCTTGCGATTCTTTCGGAGACTCGTTATTTTTACGGTGGTTTTAGTTTTGTGCTTTGTTACAAGCAGTCGATCCTCCTCCTTACTTTGGCTCTCCTGAAACTTTGGCCTAAAGCAGCTCCACGCCGCCTGGCTCCATCAGAGCTGTGGATGCTTTGAAGGAACCGAGGACCCTGACGCCTCCATAATATTGACACAGGTGCTACAGATCACTGGATTTCCCTTCAAACGAGGAAGGCGGCTGGGCTTTGGTCGTCCCCAGCTGACCACTGAAACACTTCCTCTAACTTGTGTCCAAAGGCCCGTTTGACTCTGTTGTGATTGATGACCGTTGTTAATATGTTCCTATAATATTGGTCATGTTTACACGAGCTCAGAATGACTTCCTGTTTGATCGTTTTCTGTAACGTGAATCGCTGTTATGTTGACTTTCTAAAGGAAGGAAAAGCTCAGCGATTCCTTTGCAGACTCACAGGCTGAGTTGTATTTTTCACCAACTGAAAGTCGGTTTGATGAGAACAAGTAGAGGTAGAGGTAAAGGGCATTCCACTTTATGTCGTGACTCACTGGTTTCTCTCAGTCCGGTGAAGGTCAAGGTTCCTGGTGTTTCAGAGTACTACTACGCTCCTGTACTACACCACACCACAGCCATGTCTGTTTCCCATTGTCCTGCACACATGCAGCTCATATGCTGTGCAGTGAAATGTGGTGCAGAGACGCTGATGTCATCTCTTTTTTTGCCAACTGCGGTCTTTGAGGTTGAGCTTTTTGAGGCTTGGGAGCAACGTTGCCCATTGTGGGTTTTTGGAGCTGCTGCTCTCCAGGTTTATAGCCCTGGTCTAACATCTCAGCTCAGTGGGGGTGGGGGTGGGGTTATGGATGTTCCTCCAGTCATCTGGAGCTGGAGCAGAATGAATTCATGAATCTTAAGGGTGGCAGTTAGAGACTTCTCCCAGATCCAGAGCGTGTGCAGTCTGGTATCTTGCAGAAACACTGTAGATGCATGAAAAGTTCATTTAAATATGAAGGAGTTTTTGAATTATTGAATTATTTGCTCTTAAGGGGAGAGAATATTAAGAACCAATAATTCAGTAATGTTTCCAGTGACTCTGTATAAAGGTCCTTCATATAGTCTGGGAGGGATTGGCAGCCATATTGCAAAAAGAAAGCAAAACAGCAAACAGCTATCTCGAGTATTTTTCTCTGTATCAAAGTTTTCTAAATGTTTTAAATAATATTTCAGGTCTGAACTATGATCTATGGGTAGACTTCCACAACATCTGTCATTCTGACTTCCTCCTATAGACCACTTTGCGTTATTTCTGGCTGCTGAACTTTTTCAGCCAATAAAATTCAAATTTCTGCATTGTCGGCTTTCTGTCAATGTGCACACACTTCAAGCAAACCTGTAGCAGTAGGGGGCGCTCTCGTACAGGACGCTCCGTGTGTTTCTCTGTAGTTTCAGCCGTTCATGGAGGAGTCAGAACTCGTTTCTACTAAAAACGTATCCATTCCCCGGCTAATGGCGGATTTATTTATTAAACATTTCTCCTCACAGAATGACAAGGCTTGCCAAGGATACACATTTATTTTGGTCAGGAAGTTCATTCAGGACTGAGTGTTTTCTCATTTCCGGGTTCAGCTTCAGAGTCCAGCAGCAGATCTGTTCCAGACCAAAGTATCAGAAGCACAGCAGGACAGACAGCAGGGTAAACAGAAAATATTCAGGGTTTTTAAAAACTTTGACGAAAAGTTTGTCATTTGACGGATTACAATCACACAACTGACCGTCATGGGCGTGGATTTGGCATCACTGAATTATCCCCACTCAGTCAGAGGAGTGATGCATCTCCACCAATAACGTGCAGCCCAGCAGACTGAGGTGCTGTGTGCAGACCTGTGTTCCAGAAGTCCTGCGCTCCGCAACAGAAGAACTACAGGAACTGTTCTGCCAGTGCGCATCAGGTGTCAGACCTGATCCCTGTCCAAACGCGTCTTTGCGACCCGGTGCTTTCACGGTCCTGATCGCGCTCAGCTGCGACCAGACGCGGATTAACTACACTTCCTGTCCTAGTGCGCTCTGAAGGAGCTCTCAGAGTAGCGCTCATAGGCTGAGGAGGCTTGTTGACATGCACAAGCTGCTCCGCGAGCACACACACATAGACCTGCACTGCAACCCCACTCACTACCGAAGAGGTCCGCATTAAACATCAGGTTCTCCTCTGAGTGTCTCAATGAAACAAATATGTGACCCCCTCATCTCTCTCTCACTCTCTCTCTCTCTCTCTCTCTCTCTCTCTGTCTTTCATGATCTCATAATGAACCTTAATATTATAATCAGTGTTCGCACAGAGCTGCACCTCAGCTGCTCTGCACTCTAGACTCCGGACGGAGAGAGTTCTTAGAGATTTCTGACTGGCTGATCAGCTGATTTAGTGTCGAGCTCTATGGGTTTATCTGGGCCTGGTGTTAGATCAATCGAATAATCGGAAGCGAGCAATCCTCTGCAGCTTCTAAACATTCTAGGTTCTCCAAACCGCGACCATCAGGATGAAAATGTTGAGGAACAAATACAGGGTTTCTGCAGGTTCAAGGAAGCCAAATTTAAGACTTTTTAAGACCTGTTTTAAGG
>SSNR01000115.1:675877-687722 GCA_006937965.1 Callopanchax toddi
CCTAGTCCCTCCTGTGTGACCTGTTAGACGGTCCCTAGTCCCTCCTGTGTGACCTGTAGAGAGTTGATTATCTCACCACGGTTTGGGTTTTAACACTTCGGTTTGGTCACATGATGCTGGAAGTAAAAATATCTGTTCTACTTCACCAAACCTGCAGTTCAGTCCAAATCTGTGACCCGGTTTACTAGACTGAGGAAAAGGATTCTTACTTTCCATCTGAGTCCTGCAGGGCTCTGTTCTCGTACACCCTGGTGATCAGTGAGTTTGATGGACAGCAGCTGACAGATGAAACAGAACGGGCAGACCGAGTTTTTCACAGCGTCATCACTTTGGTCCAGATCTCATCAAACAGAATACCAACCACATGTAATCTCATGTGTTTTTAAACCTGTTTGTGACCCTAACCCAGCCACGTCGTGAAGAACTGAACCCAAGTCCATCAACGACTCCTTACAGTGAACCCGACTGAATCATTCTGAATGACTAGCTGAATCCTGATGACCAGCTGATCAGTGTCTCAGTAGTTTTGATCCAACCTGCTGTTTTCTAACAAGGAGCTGAGTGGATCAATTCACAGCAGCTGTTTGATCCATGAATCCACCAACAACTGTCCTGATCCATTAGAACTGGTATCTAAACCGTCAAACAGGATGTTCTCAGATGAAGAGTCCACTGAGCGTAGAGGTCACAGAGGGTCATCAGCAGGAACTGTCATCCTGCATGGACGAGGGACCAGAGGGTCTCGGGGCTGAAATGATGGACGCCATCGATGTTGAAGACATCAAAGAGATGCTAATATGCATCAGCTGTCTCCAGACCAGCCTTTGGTGGTGGAGGTGTTACGGTGAGGACAGGTGTGTCTAGTCAAGAGGTGGGCAGTCCTGGTCCTCCGGTATCCAGCCTGTTTTAGAGGCCTTCTTGTTCCAACACACCTGATTTAAATGATGAATGACCTCCACAAGACCACCAGAAGCCTCTTAATCACCAACTAATTCAGATCAGGTGTGTTTATGAAGAGGAACACCTAAAACATGCAGGACTGTGGTCCTCAAGGACTAGGATTGCCCACCTCTGGTCTAGTCCACACAGAACTGTCCTACACTCTGTGAATGTCTCTGAGACAAGTCCAGACTACCTGGATGACATCATCAATCAGTCATTGATCCTCAGCATGAACAACAGAGACCTCATTTCATCTTCATGGACCACGATGCTCCAGATCATTCAGGTTCATCATTAGAGACTGGGACCTCGGAGGGAGAGACCTGGACTTCCTCCAGACCTGAACCCAACAGAAAACCCCTGGATCAGCTGAGTCTCCACGAACCCCAGAACCTGAATGACCTGAGCAGAATGTGATGTCATGACTCAGCAGACAGTCGCTGGACTGAGCCATCGCTGACTCTCCAGGTCACATGACCAGGTCCTGAGGCATGAACATGGGGTGTCTCCTCCACTGCTGCTGGCTTTGACTCAATTAGAGACGACGAAGTCACCATAACATAATCAGGATCTAACGTCACTGTAGAGGAAACATTTAGACCATATTGTCTCAAATGAATTAAAAAACTAAAAATATATTGTCTTTCTGTTTTCTTGATGTGGGAGTTAAAGGGTTCAAAGTTCTGACAGTGTCAAAATAAAAGCATCTGATTACCTGGTCATCAGTAGATTTTAAATGTAACAGCTGTTTGGTAAACTGTTTAAATGAAACCTTCCTGGTTTCTGTTCATGTCTAACGGCTTCAACAATCCCCTTCTATTGTTTGTTCTGGACTAAAGCAAAGTGACAGATTGCTGCATTTGACTCCCGGTGCGTTCCTCCTTTTAACTAATAGAATTGAGATGAGTTTTAAGAGACACAGGCGTAAGCTGCTGATTGGGCCGTTTCAGCTGCTGTCATCCTGCAGAGAGGAGGCCCACGGGCGTAAACATCAATCCGAGGCTTGGCAGCGTCTGTGCAGCACTTTAATGCACCTTAATTGGACAGTTATGCTCTCGGGTGTCACAAACGACTCACAAAGAAATAGCTGCTGTTCCTGAAAATCAAGTGAGTTTGGGAGCTCATGTTTCACTGCTCTGGCTAAACAGATTTTCATTCCAATGGTTGCTCTAATGCGGTGCATGTTTGGCTCTCACTCCGGTGAACAACCAGGGTCGCTGTTGTGTTTTCAGAACTTGATCTGGTCAGATTTACAAACCAGGAGGTCGTTTTACATTTTGCTGATGTTTGGAACTTGTTCCACGGTTCAGTGCTGTGATTGGCTCTCTCAGGCCTCTGGTGACGCCCAATCTTCAGACTTTAGTAGGTCTGCATACAGACGATAAATCCCTCCTCACAGGGACACTGCACTGCTACTTAAAGCAACACTAAGTAACGTTCCTGCATAGCCCTCTACTGGTTAAAAGTGGAATTTCAACTGTCGTAAATCCTTCCTGCAGCAGCAGGGAGGTCTCTCCCCCCGCAGCCACATTTCAGGTAATGATGTCATCAGACAAGGTGATGCATTTTACATTTTTTGAATTTATGAATATTTTCAGCTCAGAAACAGTTTCCCTCTCTCTCTCTCTCTCTCCCTCTGTCTGTCTGTCTCTCTCTCTCTCCCTCTGTCTGTCTGTCTCTCTCTCTCTCTCTCCCTCTGTCTGTCTGTCTCTCTCTCTCTCCCTCTGTCTCTCTCTCTCTCTCTCTCTATCCGAGAGAGAGAGTCCCTGTTTTTGTGCGGGTCGCGCGTCACCGGTTCCGGCTGATTTCTGTGTTTAGCTGTGAGGTGGTGTTGGGGAAGTCTTATTTTTCAGGACATATTCAGTCAGTCAGTCTTTAGACTGTAGGTCTTTTTTAAAATATTTCACCATAATAATAGTTAATAGTCAGACTGGTTCAACCGTGAAGCCCTCGCTGAAACCATCACTCCTCCCCGACCGTTGCTACACCTGGTAACTATGGCTGTAAAGCAGACAGTGACATCATCTAGGAGACCTACCCGCTCCTCAAAACTGTTTAGTGCTGTATCTGGCCAGTAGAGGGCAGCAGAGTGGAGGCAAATATGAAAATGGTCAAGTTTATAACTCAGAAATCAATTAGATCAATTTTAATGCTCTAGCTTAAAGTGTAAAAAACAACTTAGTGTTGCTTTAACGTGGAAACGTTCATCAGAGAAAATGCCTTTAATGAAGTTCAGTTCCTCTGGTCTGAAGCGGTTTGTTTCTTTACACTCAAAGAAAAAAACAGGTTAGAATGTTCAGTCTGCTGATTGGTCAGCCATGTCTGTGGGCGGGGCTTCCTACGATAACATCTGTAGGATGATGAGATTATTTCGACCTGGAACAGAGCTTCACATGTAAACCTGGACAGCAGCTAGACTCAGGAACTCTCCTCCTCCTGCCTTCAGCCGTGAGCGCAGAGCAGAAAACATCTATGTTGCTGAGCAGATCTAGGGCTCCCTGGCACCGACTGCTTCCCTCCAAGACTGGCAGCAGCTCAGCCTGTGATCTGAAGCCATATCCAACACCCCCCCACCCCCACCCCCACTGCAAACAGCAGTCCAGCTGCAGTTCAGGGATGGAGGAGGGAGTGATGGTCACAGAGTGGTGGGGGTCTGGAGGCAGCAGCTGAGGGGAGAGACGCTGTTGGACATTTCACTTGTGTTCCTCAGTCAAAGAAGCAGAAATATGCAGCCATCCCACCCAGTCCCTGGAGCTCTGCGCTGTAAAAGGCAGCTTTATGATCAGCTCTGGTGCATCTCTGAAAGGGAAAATGGAAGCTTAAGAACAGAAAAGCCACACACAGCAGTACCCCACCTGCAATACATTACAGCATTCCACTTTTACTTGTGTTTTCTGCTCAGAGTTCTGACTAAACTGCCATAAAGTCTGAGGACCACCAGCGTAGGGAGTGGGTTTAGTGGTTGCTTTGTACCCCACCCTCCTCCGGTTAGGGTGTATTACAGGGCTTTACCGTCCAGCAGCAGCAGTTCTGCTGATGTTTGCGGAAACCAGACAGTAAAAGACAAGTATGAAAATATTGATCCAAGTGGTTTGGTGCAGTGGGAGAGATTTAGTGATACGACGTCCTAAGCAGGTTTTTATTTAGCCTGTTTTTTTGAGTCAGTCGATGGTGAGTCCAAAGATTAAAACATCACAAAACAAATCAGGAAATAAGAGAGGATTTGGTCTTTACCAGGTTCTGAGAGCGTATGAGCAAAAACACACAACAGGTTCCAGGACTTATCAGACATGATCAGCCTCCAAAAACTGAAAATGGGTTTTTATTATTTTAAAAAGGGATCAAGACGAGAAACATCTCAAAGTTTAACCATTTGTATCATCTGACCTGAGACCGTATGTTTTGGACACTCAAGTAACGAACGGAGTGGAGCTGTCAGCTGATCACCACCTGGTGGTGAGCGGGATCAGATGTCAGGGGAAGATGCTGATAGACCCAAACGTATAGTGAGGGTGTAGCGTTACCAAATACGCTATAACCTCTGACCCCTTGACCATCACACAAACAATAATCCTCTTTTTCCCAATAACTTGGATTATAATGACTCTTTATTATGTTTTAACCTGAATCAACATTCCTCCAGGTGTCCAGATAGTTTTTCCGAAAGATTCCACAGGACTCTTTTAGTATAATAATAATAAACTCAAAGACTCCCTGGTGTCTCTTTCTAAAATGACACTACTCTTAATCTGTTACAGGAATGTTTTAATGTGATTGATGCACGTTCTCCTACAGTGTTATGAATGTTTGATCCAGCTTCAGTATTATTACATATTTCTACTTTGCTAAGGTTAAATCAGTATTATTTTTAGGGCTGCAGCTATCGAATATTTTTGTAATCGAGTACTCTATCGAATCTTTTATCGATTAATCGAGTACTCTAATAAATTACATGTATGTATGTATATATAAATATACATGAATATACATACATATAAATATATATGTATGTATAAATTACATGTACAATGTATAAATCTGAGAGAAAATAACAAAGTATTAAACATTTTTTAAATAAAAAAATTGATATAAACCATGGTTTTGTGGCATATAAGTGCATTTACTATTATTACTGGTATTTATTGCTTACCTCAGAACTTTCTATGTCACTGTCTTCCCCTCACACACCTTTTTTTCAGTCGGACTGAAGTGAAAGTGCTGCAGCCATACATATCATGGCTGCAGCTCGCAAGTTAATTCCATACGCGATGCGTGGCTTCGACTAATTGCTGAAATTCCTGTTTTTCGCGGCACAAATCTCATTACATATGTTTCATTTTGCTCTGTTCCCGTTTACCTTTCCAAAATGCGGCGAAACTTTAGAGTTTTTTGGAATTTTTAACCCGCAACTCGCTAAGCTGTTTTGACAGGGAGGGGAGGGGCGCTCTGCTCCTCCGTCTCACCTGTGTCTCCACCCGTGTAGCTGCGCAGGCGAATAAATGAAGCATCTCAGTACCAAAGTCGGCACCGTGTTTTTTTGCTATCGGTACCTACCGACATCTTTCAGTCTGTACCGGTCTAGTACTAGTAGTACTAGTACGGTCTAGTTGTCCACCATGGCTTAAGATAAAATTAAGTTACATTCGCTACTTGCATGTGCATTCAGTGCAGTGTGTATGTGCGCCACTTATTTCGGTCCGGGTGAAACATGACCCCGGGCGATTGCAAAGCCATGAATTAATTAAATATGAATTAAACGACGCCTCGAGGCAGAGAATTTGCCTCGAGGCTTTTTTGTACTCGAATTATTCGAGGTACTCGAAGAATCGTTTCAGCCCTAATTATTTTATATGTCTACTTCATTAAGGTGAATATGACTTTAAAGACCTGAGTCATGTGACTTAGTAAACTCTTCCCATTGGTCCACATCACTCAGTTCCCTTTAGCTCTAGTCTCTTTCTGAGACACAAGAGTCTCAGTACCCTACACTGAGACAAGACCGCTCACTGTTTTTCCTTGCTACACAGTGATGCTTCAAGGTCGCCGGCCTCGCCTGTACGGGTAAAAGCCCCGTTCCCGGCCGACCTCCGCTCTCCCCCTCGGGAGCCAGACACCATCAGTCTGTCTCTCTGTCACCATGGGGACGTTAGCTCAAAATGCTAACCGCCAGCTACACCAGATGGGCTCGCTAAGGCTTCGTATCCTCGGACGGACCCGGTCGCCTCCCGGTGGCTCCCACTGCCCCCGACGGCCCCAGACGGATTGAGGGGGGTCTACCACCTCCGTGCGGTTCTCAACTCCTGCCCGGACCCGATCCATTCGGAACGCCGCCTCGGTGAGACCCACACTCTGGTAACCAAGGCCTGCTTGACAAGTACCACTTCCACGTAACTTATTCAACCAGTAACTCCTCCAACCAAACTCCCTTTAAGATAAAATGCCCCTAGTCTTAACATCACAGACTCAGATCCTTAAACTCAAATTAAGATCAACTCAGAACACCATACCACTGTGCTAAGAATGCTAAACCATTGCTACCTCTCTGCTAATCTGTTTGTACTGTTCGTCAGCTTTTATAATAAATACTGTAAAGTCTTTTGTTCCTGACTCAGTCTTCCATTCGTCAATATCAAGGTACGTAATCTACTCACTGTAATCTCTCTATAGAGCCTAGAAGTTCCTGTATAAACCATCAGTTCTAGTGAAGGTATCCAAGCGAACCAGCTTAGAATAAAACTGACAAAGCTAAACTAATAACCTTGCAGAACTGTGCAGCTACAAACTTTAAGCAGTTTAAAATGATACAAGGGTCTGCTGGGAACGCCTGGCAGAAGAACCTGTCAAGATGGTCTTCAGCTCCCACCTCCAGCAGAGCTTCGACCGTGTCCCGAGGTCAGTGGGGGACATTGAGTCTGAATGGGCCTTGTTCCGCTCTGTGAATGTTGAGGCGGCTGTTGCTAGCTGTGGTCATGGTGGTAACCCCAGTACCCGCTGGTGGACACCAGAGGTTAGGGGAGCCGTCAGGCTGAAGAAGGAGGCCTACAGGGCGTGGCTGGTCTGTGGGTCTCCAGAGGCAGCAGACAGGTACCGGAGGGCCAAGCGGAGTGCAGCGGTGGCCGTTTCTGAACATCTATCAGCTCCAAAAAGGCTCTTAAGAAGATTCCAGTGCCTCGGTGGGGAAGGCAGCAACTCAATGCAATGTTGCAGAGACGTGTCAACCAAGACAGTCCTACAACATCCATAGTTTAGTGGTCATTGGAGACAGTTCCTGGTGAGTGGCAGACTGGGTGATGGTCCCTATGTTTAACAAGGGGGACCAGAGGGTATGTTCCAACTATAGGGAGATCACACTCATCAGCCTTCAGGTCCTGGAGAGGAGGGTCTGGTCGATGGTTGAATCTCGGATAGAGGAGGAGCAATGTGGTCCTGGTCGTGGAACTGTGTACCAGCTCTTTACCCTCGCTAGGGTGATGGAGGGGTCATGGGAGTTTGCCCAACCAGTCCACATGTGTTTTGTGGTTTAGAGAAGACTTATGACCGTGTCCCCAGGGACACCCTGTGGGTGGGATGAAGATCAGCACCTCCAAATCTAAGACCATTGTTCTCGACCAGAAAAAGGTGGTTTGCCATCTCAGGGTCAGGAGAGAGGTCCTGCTCCAAGTGGAGGAGTTCAAGTATCTCGGGGTCTTGTTCATGAGTGAGGGAAGGTTGACTGGTTCAGCGTCCACATCACTGCAGACTGTTGGTGCTGATGATAATGTTGGTGAAGGAGCTGAACCAGAAAGCAAAGTTTTAGATTTACTGGTCGATCTACGTCCCATTCCTCACCTGGTCATGAGCTTTGGGTAATGAACGAACGAAATCACAAATACAAGCAGCTGAAACGAGTTTCCTCCACAGGGTGGCAGCCTTAGAGATAGGGTGAGGAGCTCAGACAGCTGGAAGGGACTCAGAAGCTCTGCTCCTCCACGTCGAGAGGAGTCAGCTGAGGGGGTTCATCTGGTCAGGATGCCTCCTGGACGCCTGGAGGAGCTATGTCCTGCCAGCAGGAGTCTCCCGGGTTGATGCAGGATAAACTGGAGGGATTATGTCTCCAGGCTGGCCTGGGAACGCCTTGGGGTCCCACTGGAGGAGTCTGGGGAGAGGGCTTCCCTAGTGGGGATGCTGCCCCTGTGACCTGGACCTGGATGAGCAGAAGACAGCAAGGCGAGGTGAGGAATAAAGACAGTGGACTCCAGGAGCTCAGTCATTCATCTTAAAATCACAATTCAACTTTTTTTCTGAAGACTTCAACTTTAATCTCATATTTTAATGATTATTTACTGGAACTAATGCTCCTGGTTGTATAATTTGTGAGTTTTCTGTCATAAGTCATGTTCTACTTGCACTCCTTCATTTAAATACAGCTAAATGAATCTCAGTGACAAACACTGCTGCAGGCGCCTCACGCTAAGTGGCTAGATGTTGAAGTCATAGATGAGTCAGTGTGGAGCTCTTCACTTCTCATCCTAAACAGACGCCATCATCTCCGAGTATCAGGAGCTGATGGGGATGCTAATGTTAGCGAGCAAGGACCAGGCTCACAGTCCAGAATCGGAATCCCTGTTGGTTGGAGTCCAAACAGAGGCGGTGTTCTGCTGGAGGTGATGTGCATTTAGAACGATGGAGTCCAGACTGGGCTGACTGGTCTCTGCTCTGCTGGTTTTGTGTCCCGGAAGGGTCCAGTCCACTAGGAGCATGTGAGACCAGTCTGTAGACTAATCAAGACGTGTGTCCATGTGATTCAATGTCATTTAGTTCTGCAAATGAAAAAGTAATTACCAAGCCTGCTCCGTCCCCGATCCTATACTTTCTGGAACTGGCATCACCTTTAACCTGTAATCTGATGACGTAATGAATTTACATCAAGCTCAAAATGACCTCTGCGTGTTTACCTTACTGTGGAAGTAGAAACCCTCCAACCACCGTGACCCAGAGACCTGTGGAACCCCAGACTGCAGCCACCCAACCCACTCAGAGGACCTTTGACCTCCACCTTTGCTGATACCTAACCTTCATCCAACCCCCACAGAGAGGTAACAGATCCCCGTTTGGATTACAGACTTCCTGTCTGAAACCCTGGGCCGTGTGGGCTAAAGCTCCAGTCAGACCAAACACTGTGGTTTAGATTTCTACCCTCAGACAAACTTTACTCCAGCGTTTGAGACAACTTGTCCCAAAGCGGATTATTATCCATTCCTGATAAATAAAGCTCTGGATCCATCTGTGGACAGCAGCCTGTCAAAGACTGATACAATATTTACAGAAAGACATTTTTCTCTCGTAAACTTGACCTCCTGAAATCAGGCTGTGTGAGTAATGAGCTGCTGTTTATTCCAAGAAAGGTGATTACTGCAAAGCCAAGGAACAACAAGCTCCCTCCTCCGACCTACATGATGGCCTGTTAGAGACGAGACAAATGAGACGTCTTCGCTCTGTAAACAACCAGCATGTGGGTGTAAACTTAAAAGCTTCTGCTGTAATTATGATGAATGGTTACTGTACTCCTTCAGAGCTGCTGTCAGTTTTCAAAACTAGTGTCACCAGGCCTGTTTCAGCATTATACCCCCCCCGTCTAATCTCCTGGAATGTGTTTCAGCATATCCGGCTTTCCCACAGCGACCGGACACAGTCCACGGAAAAGGACCAGAATCAGCGAGGAAGCAACAGAAATCACACTCAACCTGGAAATCCAGATTCAGCAGAGACGTCTAGACGTCAGGTAAAGAGAGAGAGAGATGATGAACTTAGTTTATTACCAAGGAGCATTAATGCCACGGCAGAGAAACAATGAAAAACAAGGATGTAGAGTTGGATTTCACGTTGAAATAACAGTTTCTTAGCTAACTTATTAATCATAAAGTTTTTAGATTTATAAAAGCTGTGAATGAGAATCGTGTTTCCAGCTGCATTTATTGATTAAAAACAACCTAAAATAAAGATGTTTATGAGCAGAGGTGACACACGTTTTTGATGAGACACTCAAGTGAGGACCAGGTGTTGATGCTAAGCTCCAGCTGCCATATGAGCAAACAGTTGGAGTGGAAGTGAAACTCTCAGTGAGCTGCTGTCAGGCTGCAGCTCATCAGTGGTGAAGGGCTTTGAGATCGATACCACCATAGATATACTGTATACCACCATAGGTATATACCACCATAGATATACTGTATACCACCATAGGTATATACCACCATAGATATACTGTATACCACCATAGGTATATACCACCATAGATATACTGTATACCACCATAGGTATATACCACCATAGATATACTGTATACCACCATAGGTATATACCACCATAGGTATATACCACCATAGATCGATACCACCATAGATATATACCACCAAAGATATATACCACCATAGATATATACCACCATAAATATATACAACCTTAGATATATACCACCATAAATATATACAACCTTAGATATATACCACCACAGATTGATACCATCAAAGATTGATACCACCATAGGTATATACCACCATAGATGGATACCACCATAGATCGGTACCACCATAGATATATACCACCATAGATATATACCCCCTTAGATATATACCACCATAGAGATATACCACCATAGATATATACGACCTTAGATCGATGTCACCATAGATATATACCACCATAGATATATACCACCATAGATTGATACCACCATAGATCGGTACCACCATAGATATATACCACCATAGATGGATACCACCATAGATCGGTACCACCATAGATCAGTACCACCATAGATATATACCACCATAGATATATACCACCATAGATCGGTACCACCATAGATATATACCACCATAGATATATACCACCATAGATATATACCATCAAAGATCGATACCACCATAGATATATACCATCAAAGATCGNTTGACAACAACCAGCTGAAGTGAAGCAGAAGTTTCAAAGAGAATAAAAATCAAAGACAAGTTTGTGCATAAAAACAGCCACTGGACTATTTCCAGCTGCTATCGCTGTGGGACAAAGGGAGTACGGCAAAGTGTTTTTGTTGCCAAGCTCAAATGCTCCCCTGGGAGGACGGAACTGAAGATGGAGGCTGAGCCAAGTGGACTAAAAGCATTTGTTTATTTTCTGCTTGTTGACCCTGAGTGGAATTTAACCCTTGTGCATTTCACAAAGAAGTGGAGTTGTGCAGGAAAGGGCATTAAAGATTGAGTTGTGGTTAGGTCTGCAGCCTCTGTCTCCAGTCTGCAGGCTGGCAGCTAACAAAACCAAAACAGGCTGATTTTTAAAATTTTTGCAACCTGATGGCCACTCCGTAACGATCTGTATACACTCAGCAGGGAGCAACGTAACTACATCTGAAGGCTTTTGTTCACAATCCAATGTCATCTGTTTCCAATCGGCAGCGTGTGCACCTCCATCCATGCATGCAGACCCAGTGCTCGACACATTTCCAACAACTCATTTATTAACATTATCAGCAACTGCGTAGTTCAGAGAGAGTCCACGGACACGGACTGGAGGCAGGCTGCAGGCTCTGACACGGTGCATCAGCGCTGATTCACCCTCTCACCCATTGCTCAGAGCAGAGGACCACAGAATACAGATGAAGCTGCACCAAGTTCCCCTAAATCATCAAACACAACCTGCTAGGCCAGAGGTCACTCACTAGAAATCAAGGTAATAATTAGCACAGCTGCAGGCCATGAAAGTTCACACGACCTCTGCTAATGTGGGATAAGGACGTCGTTCTCTCATCAGTATGGAGATGTAGGTGTCTGGGTGATCTGGTGTGTCATCACTTTATTTGTTCTGCTAGGAGAACAATGAGTGGTACGCGCACGCACACACACACACAGACACACACAGACACACACACACA
>SSNR01000115.1:718417-772385 GCA_006937965.1 Callopanchax toddi
GGGGGGGGGGGGGGGGGGGGGGGGTAGTAGATTACTTTTGGAAGGCAATTATCAGACAGCCAAGGTGACGGAGGGAAGGTGAGGTGGAGGAGTTCAGGTGGACCTGCAGACGCTGATGCGGTTAGACGTACTAAACTACCGACCCTCGGGTTTAACGACTCGCTGACATTTCAAAGTGTTCGACTCAAAATCAGGATTAACGGTTCCTAAAACTGTGATATGACAAAAATCTCAGGTTATGACAGACATTATTTCTATCCCAATCACAACAAAGAACTAGAAAGTGTATTTTATAAGAACAGAGTTTCTGCAGGTTCAAGGAAGCCAAGTTTAAGACTTTTTAAGACCCGTTTTAAGATGTGGGGCGGCGTTTAGCTCAGTTGGTAAAGTGGCCGGTCTGGTAACCGGAGGGTTGCCGGTTCAATCCCCAGCTCTGGCTAGGTTAGATTGTCGTTGTGTCCTTGGGCAAGACACTTCACCCACCTTGCCTGTGTGAATGTGAGTGTGACTGTGTGTGAGTGTTGGTGGTGGTCAGAAGGGCCGATGGTCAGAATGGCAGCCTCTCTTCGGTCAGTCTGCCCCAGGGCAGCTGTGGCTACAGACGTCTGTCGTAGTTTACCACCACCGGTGTAAATGTGTGTGTGAAAGAATAATGGAGCTTCTGTTAAAGCGCTTTGGGTGTCTAGAACGGTGCTATATCAATCCAATCCATTATTATTATTTATTGGAAGTGCAAGTGCAAAAAAAATAAACATCAAGATAACTGATCTGCATTATATCTTATGGAAATGTATTGTGTTCACCTGACAATAATTTTAAAAAAGCTCCTTTTTACTGAATTAACGAGATAATAGCAGCCTTAAGTGACCTAGACCCTTCTAGACCCTTCTAGACCCTTGAGGTCTGGTGTGCTGCTGAGTTTCAGATCTTCGTAACCCAGAAATCATAGGGGCCCTAGAAATTTAAGACCTTTGGACACTGAATTTAAGGATTATTTATCATTTTTAATGATATTTAAGGCCTTAATTTTGGAAATGCCGATTTACAACCTTTTAAGGCTTTTTAAGGACCCGCGGATACCCTGAAGAACTCGGGTGTGTTTTCATGAGGAAGGCTAACGCTAGCTCACTTCTCCTCTGGTGTTTTTTGCGGTTCTGGTCGATCAGGCGCCGACAGAACTTCGTGAAACGTTTTTCTCCCAAATACCAGAAGCTGTTTAGACCGTTTTTAGTGTTAAATGTGTTGGATGCTGACCTCTTCTCCTCAGCTCACAGTTACACTGGCCCTGTTGTACACCAGAACCTGGTCAGCACAGAAAATAAGTGACGATCAGTGTGACGGTACCTGCGAGGGCTCTGAGGTGGTCCAGAGTGGGAATTATAGGAGGACTTGTCTTCTGCAGGAAGAAGAGCACCATGACGGTGAGGGAGAAGTTAGTGATCCAGGCTCCTGGTATGCTGCTGGTGACGCCGTGAGTGCGAGCCCAACAGCGGATGGTAAAAACCAGACGGCGCACCCGAGGGTCCAGCTCCCCGTAGAGGTAGAGCAGCTCTGTGCTCTTCATCGCCACCCTGTGGAGAAGACAGCGCTGACACTCTGGGCTACGACACACTGCCTGCTGGTTTTTACAACCATCTGAGTGACTTATTTAAAACGTGCTGGCTGTGATTGACCCTTAGCCATGAAAATGAACAACAGAGCGTTTAAAAGAGTTTATTTCACTTCCAATGCGTTTTGACTACGAGATGTGTTTATGTTGGAGTTGTTACGTACAGGGTTAAGGGTTAGGCACACTTTGGACCCCGTCCTGATTAGAACTGGTCTAGTAAACGTCTGAACATGGCAGCAGACTCTTAAGGGAGAAAAAGACTCTCTTCCCAGTGGGTTTCACTGTAAAAACTCATTTAGGACTCATTCACCTCAAAGAGCCGTTCAAAAAACTGGCTCTTTAATGTTTTTTTGCAATATTTTGAAAAAGAAACGTCATGTGGAACTATGTTTGGGGACACTCTTTGTTGCGACACCCATGTGTGCATTGCTAATTATCTTCCCAGACAGAACTGATGGGTTCATGTTGCTCATTGATGTTTTAAATAGAGCTGTTCTGTTTCAGCCACCTACTTGGTGTGATTGAATATCACCTCCTGGCTTCAAACGTCACAGTTAATACAAAAAAATGAACCATTGTTCACAAGGACTGGGTTCTCCTGTTCACAGTGAAGAGCTGTTCAAAAGATCTGACTCGTTCATGAACGTCACATCACTGAGAGGAGAGAGGAGGAAGTGAAGTGGTTTTCTGTTTTATTTTGACCAGTTTAGCTTTGTTTAGGTCAGACTTTGACCAACAGGTCTGTTTAGTCCTAAAGCTCAGAGAATTACAACAGTGGAGTTGTTTTTAAGAGAGTAGAGCATTAGAATAGCATTAAATAAACTACTTCTGTGTTTATTTACCGGAGTTCCTGTACCGAGCGTCCAGTAAAGTAGCAACAGCGTAGAGGGATTCACTTTTGATGCTGCTAAATCTCCTGCTGACAGCTTGGAGGAGCGTGGTTTTTATTGTTTTGATTCAAAATGTAACCACTTTTATACCTTGAAAAAACAACATTAAATTCAAGCTTTTTACAACTTTCAAGCACCTTTAAGAGCCGTCAGCACGTCGTCATTGAACTGTGAGGAGCCTAATAACAACCACTAGGGGGCAGCATTGTGCTTCTCTCGTTACTGACTGACTGCACTGCTGAGCTGTTTCTTTACACACACACACACACACACACACACACACACACACACACACACACACACACACACACACACACACACACACACACACACACACACACACACACACACACACACACGCACACCTCTCAGACAGGAAAGTGATGATCTTCAAAGATTAAAAACTACAATTTGAGAAAAGTCCCTCTCACATCCACCCACAACGGTGGTTCCACTCCATTTCCTTAGAAACTGCAGTGGTTTTTGTTATATTAGCCAGTGTGTGTGTGTGTGTGTGTGTGTTAGCTGATGAAATGATATCTTTAATGCTGTAGTGGAAGAAAAGAAACGTACGTGAGCCCACGCTTTGTCCATCCTCTGAGTTTCACTGCGGTAAGCTGAGCTACTGAACTGTTAACCTGCTTCCTGAGTCTGGTTTCTGTTTGGGGTTTTTGCAACGTAAATAACTCTAAAACCTGCAGTTCCTCTGAGATAAGACCAAGTCAGAACTGACATTTCAATGTTTTTTAACCTTTATTTAATCAGGAAAGTCCCATTGAGATTCAGAATCTCTTTTACAAGGGAGTCCTGGACCCTGTATAGGGCATGATCTGTGGGGGAAACCCACGCATGCATGGGGACAACATGCCAACTACACGCAGAAAGGCCACAGCCGGGATTTGAACCTGCAACCTTCTTACTGCGAGGCATCAGTGCTACTAAACCACCATGCAGCCCAAACTATGTGACCCACAGATTATGTTAAACAGAACTATCTGTCACAAACACACAAAGGGCCGGCTCACGTATCCTTTAAAGGACCAGAGGAGGATTTAAACATGTGAACTTGTTGTACCTGTTGTTGGCCGTGAGGTCACACTGGAAACCAGAGGGTTGGTGGGCAAAACGCACCAATGGGCATCGAGCATTGAGAATCCTCTGCACCCCCACGCAGCCTGGCCCAAACTGGTCCACACATTCCCCAATAACAGACAGGATGCTCTGGGTGACGGAGCGCTCCGAGCTGGCCCGCTTCATCTGGAACTCCAGAGAGAGACCCAATCTAGGCTGCAGACAGACACCTTTAAAGAAACGTCCTCTAACACAAACACTGGCTGTGTTAAAGTAAAACCACAAGACTCAAAAAGAGAATTTCAAACACGATTTGAGCATCAAAGCCTAAAGAGTCCAACGGGAAGAATTCAGCCTTCAGGGTTTAACGTTCACAGTGAACCGATCTGGAAAACCCTCCTTTTTACCGTTTTGACATTACAGCCACGGATGCTGTCCAGATCCAGGAACATGTCCAGGTCACAGCCGAGCTTCCCAAAGCCGTTCACGGATGAGCCAAACGGCCTGATGGTGCATTCTGGGAAATAAGCAGCTGCAATGTCCTTGAGGAGAGAGCAGACGAGGAAACGCAGCCTGCTGTTTTCCTCTGTCAGCTGATAGGCTTCTGTCAGGGAGGTCATCTGCTGCTCCACCTGGGAGGAAACGTGAAGGAGAAGCATCACCGCAAACAGATCGGATCAACTCTATCTGAACGATTCAACCGAAACCCGAATGCTTACGCTCTCCTCCCTGGACAGCCTGTGGATGATCTCACTGATGGGTGCGGTGGTTTGAGGCTGGTACTGAAGGCTCGACTGTTTGGTCAGTAAGTCCACAGAGCTGAGGTTCCTGAACGACAGCAGCCTCGATTTGAAAGGCACCACGGATTCATGGCTGACATGAGGGATCGCGGTCGCCTCCAGTAAAGAGGCAACGCTGTCCTGGCTGGAAAACTCCACTACGGCATAAACACCCTGCAGAAAACAACTCAGAATCCATCATCTGCAGAAAAATCCCAACGAGGTCAAACATGTCACACGCTCGTCTGTGTTTTGTCAGAGCAGAACAAGCCCTTCACTTACAAAACTTTCATAGAAGAAGTGCTTTTTGATGTCTCCATGTCTTGATATGAATTTGAGGAATTTCTTCTCACTGGTTCTGGACTGGCAGCTGATTAGAACGGACTTCTCTGCCTGTTCTTGTCTCTCCGCCTGGAGGGCGTGCAGCGACTGGTGGCCATCCTTTACATCTGGTGACGGAGCAGAAGAGCACCATCAACATTTACACGTTGTCCCTTTAAGGAAGCAGCGCCTGATTACCGGCCTTCTGATTATTCAACAAAAGTTTCGTTTTTTCTGCAATAAAAATTTGATTTCGTATGTCTGAAAATCTAAGAAAATACTTCCTGTTGGTTTAGATGTTTTTAGATATTCTACTAGATTACAGCTGAGCAGCATATCACAAACACGTCACCATCACAATATCAGTGAGTGAAATATCAGTAAGACATAGAGTTGTTAAACAGTAAGCTGTTGCTGATCAGACGGACTCTTCCTGCCCGAAACCCACTCCTGATTTACATCCTAACTCACAGAAAGTTTAATCATCGAACACAAAACGAGGAGAGAGGATAATGTGTGTTTATTACATCCTGTGTTGTCGTTGCTTTATTAAAAATGAACATCACGTTTTCTTTGAGATTTATCCGAGGCCCTGAAAGCTGCTCCCCCTCTTGTCGGGGTGAGTAAGTGACATGAAGACATGTTTTCATCTTGAAGAGGTTCGTTATCAACTGGTTGATGTTGATTCTCAATTTGTTTAAAGGCATACTCGGTAGCCAGGTAAACAATGTAGCTTTTAAGGGTTTTTTTAAAGCCTCTTAACAACGTTCTAATATAGTATAGCCATAAATATATTGTGGAGATTAAAAAAACCCCGAAAGAAATCAAGAAAGTAGTTGTCCTGCAGTTCTCTAAAAACTTTGTTCGGACCGAACGATAGGATTGGACAATCCAGCTGTCTGTCTGCTGCATTTCCTCACAGCTTGGATTGGCATGAATCCGCCCGGACACATTTTGGGGCAGAACATCCCGGAAGTGAAAGTAGAAGTAGGAGATTGCCGGAGGGTGATTCCATTTTAAGATTAAAAATACCAGAGTCCCCCCCAAAAAACACCTTTTCAGCTAGAAGAAAACTAAAAACGTTTGGAGGCGAAAAGAGGAAAAGCTGGGGGAACGTTTCTACAGCTGGAGTTAGACTCTGCTTTGTCACCGTAACAAACCGTGGTCCAATGTCGGCGGGAGGCTGGCGTATGGATTTTACCCGACGGGAGGGGTGAGTTCACCGAGACGTGTTTCTGTCAACTAGCTAGCGAGACCTCGTTTGTTTACCTGGCTACTGAGTATGGCTTTAAAAGTATCAATAACGCCATATTTCGACTAACATGCAATAAAAAAAAACTATTGTTTAGAAGTGTACATCATGCTTATGCTTACGCAGGACACACAGAAACAAAATGTCATGTTTTTATTCCTCGAGACTTTTCTGAACTGCCCCTGATGGAAAACATAAAGCCGATAGTTACATGTACCTAGGTAATTTATTGAAACGTTATTTCAATGTAGAAATATGTTAAGCTTAGAGCACTGAAGTCAAAGATAGATAAAACGCAGAATGTCTCTAAGCAGTTTACGATGGTTGCCATTCACCACTAAGCTAGCCGGTAGTGAGCAGCTTTATACTGACCGCTGTCGTCCCTCCGGTCCGCCTCCGGCTGAGCGATAAGAGCGTCCGTTCTCACTGTCCTGTGAACAAACCTGTCCACTTTCTGTAAACACGTTAACAAGCTGCTCCTTCCCCTCATATGTAACCTACACACGGCGAAGGGAGACGCCATTGCTGTTCGGGCTGGCGAGGCAATACGCATGCGCAAAATGTATGTATACGGCAAGCGAGAGGTATCAAAAGGCATCTCTAATGTAAATTTAGACCAAACTCAGAGGACCCGTTTTGTTCCGGTGGCTGTAGTTGTGTTCTACAACAGGTCTGAAATCTAATGTGGCATAACTTAAATAAACATGTGTTCACATGATTTCAATTCGGTTGTATTTATTGTATTTGATTCCTGAAAACATGTCATGCCTTGGTGTTTTTAAATGTTTTAATGATTTTAGGCAAATTTCCATGTGTCAAATCTACCTAAGGCGCCTAACCTTCATTGTAATCTGAACAAAACTTAACATTTCCATTCGACGTTCTAAGACAGAAAAAAAACAGAAAAGGTAAGCGAAACACTCAAAGGGAAAGCAAACTCCCTCCTACGTGTTAACTTCCTCTGTTTACTTCCTTTAGAGCTCAGTCAGGCGCTCGGTGACGGCAGAGGTCGGTCTGCAGAGGAAACACGAGCAACACGGTACGTCCAGCTTTTATTCTCTTTGAATTATTTTAGAAATTATTAGTATTTAGCAAGCAAAGAATTATGCTGATATATGGAATGTGTGTGTGTGTGTGTGTGTGTGTGTGTGTGTGTGTGTGTGTGTGTGAAATCAAATGATTCTGTTTGAGAGAAGGGCTGATTTCACTCTAATCTTTATTATTTATTTAATATTTTATTGATTTTGTTTATTACAAACTTTTCACATTGTAAATGCTGTTCAGAGCTTTGGTCAGCTGTTGTTAAAATGTAGTATAAAATGAAGCAGACTGATTGATTTCTTATAATGAGGTCAAATGTCTTTGTTTGAATTGGGATCATTTTGGTGATCAGGGGAATCCCTCAGCAGTGGAGATCAGTAAAAGCTTTCTAAAGTGATTTTGTTGTTTGGTTTTCCTCCTCATGCATTCCTGGGATTTCCCAGCCTGACCTCTCTTTCTGTGAAGCTCCTCCCAGCCTGAGCACCACCTGCAGCTAGCACTAAGTTCAGTTTCTGCTTTCTGTTTGTCACCAGGAGCTCACAGATTTGCCCAACATGTAACCTGCTGATGTCAGATTTTCGACGGAGTGGGACAATCTGAGCATAAAGATGGATTACAAATATGAAACAGGGCTTGAACTGCTGCTGGCTCACATGAATGTAGAGGACATCATCAACGCAGCAGAGACTCTCTATCAGCTTGAGGAGGAGGAAGAGGAAGGAGGCTTGTCTTTTGATGAAGAGAGTCTTTCCCAGGAGGAGATGGATGAGAACGAGGAGGCGGAGGAGATGGTGTGTTTGGTGGAGGAGCAGAAGGACTATGCTGATGGGGTTGGGGGTGTTCAGTACGGGACGGTGACGGACCTCCTGTCTTTTGTGAACCTCCTGTCTAACATGCAGACAGCAGCCCTGCAGCACCTCACTAAGGAGATGGGAGTCCTCCTGAGCAAGGTGGGAATCTGCTGCTCTTCTTCCTTTGACTGCATGTCACCATGAATAAATGAAACATTATTGCTTATAAAGCATTTTGATGTTTTTAACTTTCCTTTGCAGAAGGACATGGCTATTAAAAAAGGTCGCTATCAAATCAACATGGATGTTCTTTTGTTTCCTTGGAAATTAACTTACAAGTATCCTGGATCTGGCCTTGTGCCCAAAGGCTCGTTTGGGAAAGTCCACTTGGCCCAGGACACCTCGACCAGGAAGAGAATGGCGTGCAAACTGGTGAGTCCTGCTGGGTTGGGGTTAGACTGACTGACTGGAATTCTGACTCCTTAAAGCTCCTGGTGCCAGAACTCTCCTCTGCCAGGAACAGCTTGTTTGCAGTGCAGCTGCTCCCAGGTCTGTGCAGACTGTGTGAATAGCATTTACTATAAATTCCCTTGACCTGAAAGAGGAACAGGACCCAGTGCTCTAAAAAAAGAGCCAGTTCCATCAGTGCAAGAATGGAAATTTAAAAACTTCCCACAGTTTGTTTTTGTCTTTTCTTCACAGTCGGAACATTTTTAGTGCCATAGTTATTTACTTGTTCATAGTGTGTGTGTGTGTGTGTGTGTCTGTCTACTCTAGTGGTTCAGCTCAGTTGAATGTTGATGTCCTAAAATATAAATGACTCTAACTCAACCTGTTAGACTCTCTGATGCTCCTGTTCCTGTAGTAATACAGCCTGGTACCTAAAGTGTACTTACAGAGTATGTTCATGTTACTTACATTCGACAGACAGGGTCCTTACAAGAGTATGTTCATGGAATATAGGGGTACTTACTGGATACATACAGGGTACTTACTGGGCACATACAGCGTTCTTACGGGGTACATACAGGGGTACATACAGGGTACTTACTGGGTACATACAGGTTTCTTACGGGGTACATACAGGGTTCGTATGGGGTACATACAGGGGTACTTACTGGGTACATACAGGGTACTTACGGGGTACATACAGGGTACTTACGGGGTACATACAGGGTACAGACAGGGTCCTTACAAGAGTATGTTCATGGAATATAGGGGTACTTACTGGATACATACAGGGTACTTACTGGGCACATACAGCGTTCTTACGGGGTACATACAGGGGTACATACAGGGTACTTACTGGGTACATACAGGTTTCTTACGGGGTACATACAGGGTTCGTATGGGGTACATACAGGGGTACTTACTGGGTACATACAGGGTACTTACGGGGTACATACAGGGTACTTACGGGGTACATACAGGGTACTTACGGGGTACATACAGGGTACTTACGGGGTACATACAGGGTTCTTACGGGGTACATACACGGTACTTACTGGGTACATACAGGGTTCTTACGGGGTACATACAGGGGTACATACAGGGTACTTACGGGGTACATACAGGGTACTTACTGGGTACATACAGGGTTCTTACGGGGTACATGCATGCGTACATACAGGGTACTTACTGGGTACATACAGGGGTACATACAAAGTATGTTCAGGTTACCTACATTCGACAGACAGGGTCCTTACAAGAGTATGTTCATGGAATATATGGGTACTTATAGGGGTACGTACAGGGTACTTACATGGTACTTATGGGGTACATACAGTGTACTTACTGGGTACATGCAGGGTTCTTACGGGGTACATACAGGGTACTTATGGGGTATAAGGAAAATTATGGTGTAAATACCAAGTACTTATGGTGGTGCAGACAAAGTAAGTACCTAGTAACAATTTACTTCATAATACAGCCAGGCCTCTGCATGTACCCCTGTAAGAATGCTGTACATAATCCTATAGTACCCTGTCTGTACGTACAGGGTACTTATGGGGTACACAGGGTACATACAGGGTACTTGTGGGGTACTTATGGTGTACATACAGGGGTACGTACAGGGTTTCTCATGGGGTATGTATAGAGTACGTATCAGGTACTTCTGGAGCACGTACAGGTTACTTACATTAGTACAGACATAGTATTTATAGGGTTATGTGCAGAGTAAGTACAGAGGCCTGGCTATATTTTGAAGTAAATTGTTACTAGGTACTTACCTTGTCTGTACCACCATAAGTACCTGGTACTTACACCATAATTTTCCTTAGAAGTATGTGCCCCTACCTTTACCCTGTACGTTTACATACAAGCACTTTGTACTTACACTTATATGTACCTCAGTATGCACCTTAGTAAAGAACCTGTTTGTTTTTCTATTAAGTACCCAGTCCTTAACCTAACTGTACTCCAATAAGTACCACTATGTACCCTCACAGGTAACACGCTGTGTATCTCAACAATGAAACATTGTCCAAAACGTAGGACCACCTTTTACAGGTAACAGGCCGGTTCTCTTGTTTTACTGCATTCATTTACAGCTAAACGTTCTCCTGACAGATTCCAATCGAGAACTTTAAGGCGGCCGACGTAGAGTTCCAGGCCCGTTTCCGCCACGAGAACATCGCAGAGCTGTACGGTGCGGTGTTCTGGGACCAGAACGTCCACCTGTTCATGGAGGCTGGTGAAGGCGGGTCAGTGTTGGAGAAGCTGGAGAGCTGTGGACCCATGAGGGAGTTTGAGATCATCTGGGTGGCCAAACAAGTCCTGAGGGGCCTGGAGTACCTGCACTCTCACAACGTCATCCACCATGACATCAAACGTAAGGGAAAGAGGGGAAATGGCTTTGTTCTGACTGCTGAGAGACGTGCTGAATGTCACGCGCTTGTGCAAACAGGAAAGGTGCAGTAGCCTCACAGGAAGTGATGCGACGGCTCTTTTATCCGAATTGACTTCAAAGCTAATTCTTGAAGAGGATAAAAGTGAATCACTGAAAACAACCTCAGACCAAACAGGTTGTTCAAGTCTTGCTGACAGATGTTTTTAAAGGACTAAAATCTGAAATAATACAGAGATCTGCTGAAACGTGATATTTATTTGTTTGATTCGAGCTGAACACAGTGATTCTGTCTCATGGCTCAAAAAGGCCGAAAACTCCAAGCAGCTTCCTTAACAGACGAGTGATGCATTACAACAGCGTGTCCCACTGACATTCACTATGATCCACACACAGACCTTCAGTCAACAGATTAGATTCAGTCTGTGAGGTTCAACAAACAACAAGAACAAGCTTTTTTAGTCAAGACTTCCCCACAACTCACTGAACTTCCTCGTACCTCCTGGGACAAACCTGACATACCTTAGCCATAAATGCTGTTTACTGAGTATGGCTTCTTTTTGACTGTCAGCCAGTAACATCGTCCTGATGTCGGACAAGGCGGTGCTGGTGGACTTCGGCCTGACGGTGCAGATGACCGAGGACATCTACATCCCCAGAGACTTCAGAGGAACGGAGGTAAAATCAAATCACAGTCAAAGCCCCAAAAGACTCTAAAGGCATGGTGTTCAGGGTCTGTGCATGTGTGTGCGTGTGTGTGTGTGTGTGTGTGTGTGTGTGTGTGTGTGTGTGTGTGTGTGTGTGTACTAAAAGTCAGCAGTCATCTTCTGACTCAGTCTCGATTTCCCCTGAGTTTCTAATAAATTCTTCCTAAACTTGTCAGCGCTAGTTTTCTGTGCTAGTTAAATATTGGGAGATTGAGTCTGGTGCACAGGAGCCAATCAGTGGGAAGTTTGAAGGTCAATCCAAAGAATTGTCACGTTTCTCTCCCACTAGCTGTTGTCCTTGGTTTTTCTATGCTGTGGCCTGTGTGTGTGTGTGTGTCAGACATGGATGTGTGTGCGTGCACATCGAGCCGCTAGTGGAAAGTCCCAGTCAGACACATGGTGCTGATTAAAAAACAAAGCAGAGCCTGAGAAAACTGCTCAGGCATGAATTAACATGGAAGAGCAAAGCTGGAATTTCCAGCTGAGAGCAACAAATCTGAATTCTGCTGAAATGTTGACTCTTCATGCTCCAAAGGCCATCACACTTCTACACCTCCACACACACGCTGAGTCTAAAGGTTAGCTTGTTTGTTGCAGAAAGCCCCGCTGATTGTAAGACTACGTTTCCTGTTTGTTGTCGCCGGAGAACACAGAATCTGATCGACTGCCACAAAACGTGGAACTACTTCCACTTCTCATTCTGTCTGCAGAGAGACGTAACTCGTGCGCTTGTTTGTAACAGATGTACATGAGTCCAGAGCTGGTTCTGTGCCGAGGACACAACACCAAGACAGACATCTACAGCCTGGGCACCACCATCATACACATGCAGACCGGGAGTCCTCCCTGGGTCAGGAGGTACCCGCGCACCGCGTACCCGTCCTACCTCTACATCGTAAGTTGAGCTTTGTTTCACTTTTTACTGAACAGTTTGGGACTCAATTTAATCCACGTGAAAACACCTGCAAGTACAGGAAAGCAGTCAAAAACCTGTTGAACCACTCGACATTTTATTTGTTTATTAAACATGATGAAATAACAACAAAAACATCCTCACACACTGCCTGTTACCATGGCATTTCATCGGGCCGCCTTTAGCTTTACCTGCCTTCCCCGTGGCGTCGTTTTGATGAGCCTCTGCTTCGTCACATTGATTCCATCTAACGATGAAATCGTTTCTCTCCAGGATCTAGTAGAGGTGATGGGAGTTAATATGATGGCAGGGGCGTGGCTACGGGCGGGCCTGGGCCCACCCACTGTGTACCTGGGCCCACCCAATCAAATGGCTTCCTCAACAAAATGATATTTAATTGTTTTATTTTTGAGGGATCTCATTTAAGTCATCGTGAAATGAAATAGAACAGAGTAAATTTGACATCAACAGCATGAATGTGTTGTGGTGATTTCATAACTATTACATCATTTGTAAGTCTTGCTCTCATTGGCTATTTTGAATAATGTCTGAACTCTCCAGACGAGCTATGGTAACAGCGCTACTGTGCGTATGCTGCTGTGACTTGTAGTGTCAACCAAAGCATTTAAGAAATGGCAAAACTAATCTTCATTTCTAAATGTTTCAACAAACAAAAAGTGGAGGACCTGTCCTGTGTTCCAGGGTTAATCAGTGCTTTTTGTTCAAAGATCTTTCTGTCGGTTTCTGACAGGTTCCTCTCTTTTGCAGTTCACATTTTGCAGCCTTGTACTTTCGTGGAATGTTTTGTGCAACTTTGCATGCTTTAAACTTTTTTTACAGCGCAGTGTTTATGCGTCCTGACGATCTCCTCCATGGAGCGGAGCGCAGAGCGTCCTGACGATCTCCTCCATGGAGCGGAGCGCAGAGCGTCCTGACGATCTCCTCCATAGCGGAGCGCAGTGCGTCCTGACGATCTCCTCCATGGAGCGGAGCGCAGTGCGTCCTGACGATCTCCTCCATGGAGCGGAGCGCAGAGCGTCCTGACGATCTCCTCCATAGCGGAGCGCAGTGCGTCCTGACGATCTCCTCCATGGAGCAGAGCGCAGTGCGTCCTGACGATCTCCTCCATAGCGGAGCGCAGAGCGTCCTGACGATCTCCTCCATAGCGGAGCGCAGTGCATCCTGACGATCTCCTCCATAGCAGAGCGCAGTGCGTCCTGACGATCTCCTCCATGGAGCAGAGCGCAGTGCGTCCTGACGATCTCCTCCATAGCGGAGCGCAGAGCGTCCTGACGATCTCCTCCATAGCGGAGCGCAGTGCGTCCTGACGATCTCCTCCATGGAGCAGAGCGCAGAGCGTCCTGACGATCTCCTCCATGGAGCAGAGCGCAGAGCGTCCTGACGATCTCCTCCATAGCGGAGCGCAGTGCGTCCTGACGATCTCCTCCATAGCGGAGCGCAGTGCGTCCTGACGATCTCCTCCATAGCGGAGCGCAGTGCGTCCTGACGATCTCCTCCATAGCGGAGCGCAGTGCGTCCTGACGATCTCCTCCATAGTGGAGCGCAGAGCGTCCTGACGATCTCCTCCATAGCGGAGCGCAGTGCGTCCTGACGATCTCCTCCATGGAGCAGAGCGCAGTGCATCCTGACGATCTCCTCCATAGCGGAGCGCAGTGCGTCCTGACGATCTCCTCCATAGCGTAGCACAGTGCGTCCTGACGATCTCCTCCATAGTGGAGCGCAGTGCGTCCTGACGATCTCCTCCATGGAGCGGAGCGCAGTGCGTCCTGACGATCTCCTCCATGGAGCAGAGCGCAGTGCGTCCTGACGATCTTCTCCATAGCGGAGCGCAGAGCGTCCTGACGATCTCCTCCATAGTGGAGCGCAGTGCGTCCTGACGATCTCCTCCATGGAGCAGAGCGCAGTGCGTCCTGACGATCTCCTCCATGGAGCAGAGCGCAGTGCGTCCTGACGATCTCCTCCATAGCGGAGCGCAGTGCGTCCTGACGATCTCCTCCATGGAGCAGAGCGCAGTGCGTCCTGACGATCTTCTCCATAGCGGAGCGCAGAGCGTCCTGACGATCTCCTCCATAGCGGAGCGCAGTGTGTCCTGACGATCTCCTCCATAGCGGAGCGCAGTGCGTCCTGACGATCTCCTCCATAGCAGAGCGCAGTGCGTCCTGACGATCTCCTCTATGGAGTAGAGTGCAGTGCGTCCTGACGATCTCCTCTATGGAGTAGAGTGCAGTGCGTCCTGACGATCTCCTCTATGGAGTAGAGCGCAGTGCGTCCTGACTCCCTTTTGCGCGCTGACCAAGAGTCTGGATGAGTAGCGTCCTTAGGCTCGCTTCCCTTTACGAGCTTCTTTTCTGCAGCAAGGTGGGAATGAAAATCTAGACTTTCACAGGTAGAAAAGATGTTTTAACTGATTGACAGACTGCAGAATCAGAACCATGGAGCAGCATGATGTCTCCAAATGGTGCGCTCTGCGCTTCTCTCTTTTTCCTCTCTCTCTCTCTCTCTCTCTTTCTCTCTCTCTCTCTCTGTGTCCGACCTGAAATAATGAACGTATTTGACCCGACCCGATGGCTCGGGCTGAAATTGAGACCTCTAGTGATAAACACAGAGCAGCTCTCAGATCACTTCTCTCAGCATCAGCTGTGTGGTTGTTTTTTTACCACAACGAGCAGGTGTCCGTCAGACACGATCAGAAACATCAATGAAGTGATTGATTCAGCCGTTCTGATGTCAGGTTGTGTTTAAACGAGATCAGTGTGATAATCATAACGCCAGTCTGAGAGAAGTGTATAATGTGTAATGAGGGGTTTTACAGACTTCAAACTTCTGGAATAATTGTAAAAATATAAAACTGATACTTGGCGGATTTCACCACAACTGCGGGTTATTTTTAGAACAAAGCTCCCAGAATAAAGGAGGAATCACTGTATAGACACAGATCTGCTTAAACAAAAGTGACATTTACAAATACACTTATTTTCTATTACTTTTTGGGCCCACCCATTTTTTATTAGGCCCGGCCGAAAATCTATTTCTGGCTACGCTACTGGGTGATGGGAGAGTTTAGATGATGGGATCTCTCTTCTTGCCCTGATGGAACAGGGTCAGTCTGGACTCATCAGACCACTCCACCTTCTCCCATCACTCTAATCTGATCTAGATCGTCTCTGTTGACGTGTTCTTCAGGAATCCCTTTAGAGCATGCATGTCCAAAGTGTGGCCTGGGGGCCAAATGCGGCCCTCAGAGTCATTTTGTGGCCCCCGACTGCTGTTTTTTTTTTCATTCAAAAATAATTTTTTTAAGTAATAGACACAATCTAAACAAAAAACAACATAAAGTTGAATGAAAGTGGGCAGAAGGAAGAAAACATCCTAGTAAGCTGATGCAGAGTTCAGGAAATGTTGATGCTCAGATTTGTACTAATGTGAGGCAGAACAACCAAACATAGATACATTAAAATGTTCAAGGTGAAGTCCTTAAGTTGGGACACATTTTTGTGAATGATGGTGATTTTGGCCCTCTGCCTTAGAGGTTTTAATGCTTGATGCCAATAGTTGGACCCTCCTGAAACAAAGCAGCGTCTAGTCCACAGGATGATCCTCTGACATGCTCCCAGTATGCTGTTCCATCAGTGGTTATCCAATGGGAGCCTTCCACCTATTTGCCTTGTTAAGTCCAGGTGGGGTCCGTGTATTAAAACTACTGCAATTGAGTTTAAAAATCTAAAAAAGTCAAAGGTTTAAAGCTGTGGTTTACTGCTTTATTTAATACATTTGCAGTGTTCTGTAGTGTAAATCAATGCCTGATGAGTCATTTTTATAAAGAGAAAAGCTGACACACACGCACGCACGCACGCACACACACACACACACACACACACACACACACACACACACACACACACACACAGAGTGGTTAGAAAGTGACACGATCCTCCACCGTCTCGATGGCGAGGAGATAAAGCGACTCGAGGCTGCGTTTGACTTTTGACACACTCAGTCTTCTGTTCCTTCTAAAACGGTTCCGTTACAGGGTTCTGCTGTTTCTGTTCTTGAAATAACGATCAGCTTTTTACTCACTTCCGTGTGAAACCGCTTCATGGAACGTTAGCAGTTATTTCCAGGCTGCGTTGTTCTGTTTTTCCTTACAGCAGGTCACAGCTGCTGGTGTATTCATGAAGCGTTTTTTGTTCTTCCTTATTTGAAGACAGTCTCTGTCTCGTGCTGCGGTTTTATGAGACGGCCTGTCTTCTCTGTGCGTCGACAGATTCACAAGCTGGCCCCCCCTCTGGAGGACATAGCGGCGGACTGCAGCGTGGCCATGCGCTCCTTTCTGGAGCGAGCCCTGGAGAGGAACCCCGCCCTGCGGAGCTCAGCGTCTGACCTGCTGAAGGACGAGGCCATCAATCCCCCCAGGGAGGACCAGCCGCGCTGCTGGAGCCTCGACTCCGCCCTGGAAGAGGCGACGCACACGTTGCTACGGCAACAGAGCCATGACACCACACAAGGTAGCGACCTGGAGGCTGATCTCAGAGCGCATTCTGTGATTCGAACTAAGGTTTTATTTTAACGCATTGTTTCTGTCGTCTCTGCAGAGTCGTCTCTGTACTCTGAGGACTCCGGTCACATCAGGAGGAGGGGCTCGTTGTACCTTGACCTGGGAGCCTTGTCAGGTTATTGTAAACTGGTGACAGGACCCCCAACCTCTGAATATGGCTAACATCTGTCCACTCAGCACCTGTAACCAGACTGGGGAGCTGCTCTAACCAGTTCCTCTCCAGCTTCTAGCCTTTGACCTGACGCTGCAGGCGGCGTGGCTTCACTAAACGTCGATGTGACACCACCCGTTGGTTTGAACTGCTTTTACATCCTGTGCTTCCAGAAGCTTTAATAAAAGAGGGCGGTCCCACAGAGAGATTCCTGACACCTGATTGGACAGAAGAGTGACTCCTGGAGGAAATAACGTCTGTATGTCTTCAGATTTATAAGGACTTGAGTTCTGAGAGAATCATCAGTTTCACCTCTTATTTTAACCCTCACGCTTCATTCTGAGTCTTTAGTGGACAAAAACGTCAGTTCGTAAAAGTGGCTATAAAAAATGTATACATTCATATTTTTTTCTGCTTTTTTTCCATAGATCTGTTAAACAGCTTCAGCCCTGCTCAAACATAAAAACTTCAATCATTTTGAGAATTTTAAGTCTTGAAATGCCAGTTTGAATACTCAAAGTCATCGATGTAATTTATGAAAAAACACAAAACATGAGTTATTTTCTAAAAAAAATAATTTATTGTGCACGGGGCATTTATTACAAATCAGTCATGGTTATGTCATGAAATATCTAAAATTTTGAATTTTTTGCATTTATAGTTTTTGCGTAGCGACAGATTTAAAATTGACTACCCTCCTACGGACAAAAATGTCCACTTCTAAAACTGCTTTAAAAATGGTCTAGATTAATATTTTTTCTGCTTTTTGGGCTTAAATCTTGTGAACAACTTCAGTTCTGATCAAAACAATCAAATATTGAATAATTATCTAAATTTTAACCCTTTATATGCCAGCTTGATTGTGTGATGCTCATTTTTTCATGAAAAAAGCAGACAAAAAAGGAGATATTTTACATCAAACATATTCTGGGTGACTGAAATATATTTTTCTAAATCAGCCTTGGATATGACAAGAATGTGATAAAATTTCATATTTTATATTTTATTAGTTTTTGTGTAGCAGCAGATTTAAAACGTCCCTCCCTCTCAAGGACAAAAACGTCCCATTGACTTCAATGCAAACCACAGTTTTTGATCCTGTCACTTCTGCAAAAAATAATGCATAAAATCCTCAAAATTATTGAAGTTTTTATATGTTTGAGCAGGGCTGAAGTTGTTTAACAGATCTATGAAAAAAAGCAACAAAAAAAGTGAATCTATACATATTTTATAGCCACTTTTACGAGCGGATGTTTTTGTCCACTAACGACTCGAGTATGGTGGGGTTTTTTCATAGTGTTCCTATGATCTATTTTCAAAATTCCAAATTGAATTTCAAAATTTGTCAAGAGAGGGGTTTTGTGACAAAAATTTGTACCATTTGCACAAACGGTGTTAAAATGGCAAACATGGAAAAACTGCCCAAATGGACAAAAATGTCCTCAGTGAAGCCTGAGGGTTAAATGTGATGCTATTTAATCAGGAGGCCTGTAAAAACAACATGACGTTTGTTCTTTCAGGGCTTCATGTTTTTAGTAGGTGAGGTGATGTTTGATCCTCCAGTCGGTCCCACCCTGTTGGGCTTATGAGGCGTTTTTACATTGCGCCCTTCGTTCATTTAGACCGTTTTATCCACTGATGGTCCAAACCCCAGACATGTTATCTGTTTGAACCTGTGATCTCTTCCGTCTTTTATTTTACAGTTTCCACTAAACAGCTGGAAACAAATCCTGTGTTTTTGTAGCAGGAAGTGCCTGAAAAGTCCGATGAGTTCTTGGTTGTAGTTGGACCCTTGTTGTTCCCGCGGTACGCCGTTAAATGGAACGTTCCGGGTTGTTTGACGGCCTCTGGACTCTGAGTGTGATTTATAAAGCAGCTGATGTCAAATGTGCAGAAAACCTAAAGGATTGTTGCAGTTTTAAATGTTGTAACCACTTCAGATGAAAAACAAACCAATGAGAGGTGGACTGAGACTTTTTTCCCAGCAGACACTGCAGGACAGTGGTCGGAAACCTCTATGTTCTTATTTCACTTTGTCCGTTACCACAGTAATAAGCGTTTGCTGTTCTCGTTGTCGAACTGGCCTCAGACCAGATGGATGGTCTGATCTCTGTTGAGACTTCAGAACAAAGACAAGTTGCTTCTTTTTTAGACAATGAGCCCAATCCTTCTGATTGAGTTTAGCTGGTCGCCTGGAAGGTTCCCAACTCTCTGCTCTTAAACATTTTGCAGAAAACTGTAAGGTCACTTTGTTAAAAACAAGAGGACGTGCCTCCAGCAGCATGCAGCTGTTCGTCTGAGTACGTGTGTGTGATGAAGCTTTTCGTAGTTCCTTGTGGACGTCCCGTTGATTCCTGTGGAATCTTAATACCAGCTCTGGTCTGTGTAAATGAAACGTGAAGAATGCAGGTGATTTCTTCATGATCCGACTTTTACAGAAATAGTTTGTGTTTTGCAGAAACGTAAATGCATTATCTATTGTGTTGGAAATACAATAAAATAATCAAACCACACTGCTTGTGATCCTGTTCAACTACTAATTTAAAGGAGCTATTTGTGCAGTACCTGGTAGTCCAACAGTCCACTGAGCTGAACCTGAATCCTTCCGTCTGACTCTGTTTCTGTGCAGACATTTATCAGCTGCAGAGGATCTGGAAACAGGACAAACACAGGTCATTAAAGTGATTTGATGATCGTTTTAGGAAGAAAACCAGGACAGAACGGGTTCTTTCTGGAATGTGGTTTTCTTGTTTTCCCCAGAGTTCAGTCATAGACGACGAGTCAAACAGCAGAAAACTGTGACTCCTCTATTTGTTCAGATTTAGTCACGGTTCATATCAGCTGCTGATGTCATCAGGGAATCCCACAAGCTTCAGATGTTTACAGGGTTTCTTCCCTCTCAGCATCCTGAGCCTACTCTTCAAACACGTTGTCACAGGACCGTGGGCAGGACTCACCGAGTTCCTGGTGCTGATCTGAAAGCTGCTACATCTACAGCCCAACACTGCCACCTTTCTTTTATTTACATCTCCATCAGCTGTGTCAACACAGCTGGTCTTCCTGGAGTCATGCTGCCATCCAGTGTCTCCTCACAACAACCACACCAGTACAAACCTACAGGAATACCCATCAGAACTACAACAAAGCTTTTGATGTAGTACTTCAGTTGTTCTAATGTTCCTGGTCAAATTCAGAAGTGGTGCCCTGAATCTTTTTTTTTTTTTTTAACCTTCAACCAGGATGAACTGTGCATCCATGAGTTCTAGTTCACATCTAGCTGCTTTATCATGGACTGAAAGCACCAGTGATTTCATTACATTTCCCACCACACTGGGCGCCGTCTGCCTGTTCCTGTAAAGTGTCCTACATGTTCTGTGTGTCTAATCTTGGTCAGGTGGAACTGAGATGATTCTCGGTGCACCAGGATGCTGGTTCAATGACAAATAAAGCTGGTTCTGACACTGAAAGGCAGCATGTGAGAACACCTTCTACCCACTGAGAGACCTCTGCACATCGTTCTGACCACTCTGTTTATAAGATTTGACCACAACAGTTTATTATCAACTATCACGCCCAGAAGTTCAGTTACCTGTTCAACCATCACACGTTTCACCTGTAGTTTTAGTTTAGTCTTCTTCACCACATTTAAAATCAGTCCATTTATTCCCCATTCATCTTTGGTTCCTCTGTCAGGACCTGTTCCAGTTCCTCAGTTGAAGCTGTTGACGAATAGACCGTAGAATCGTCTGCATACATAGACACTTTGCATTTTTCAGGGTAAACGGTAAATCATTTGTAAATATTAAAGGAACAAGAGGGAACATTTTAAATAAAAATAATCATGCATGCTCAGTTTTAAGTGATGAAGCATTTTAAATCAAAAAGAATGAGTCCACCCATGTATCATTCCATTATCTTGAACAGGCTGTGAGCTGTAAAACGTTCTGCAATTCGGGAACGAATTTTCCGCGCTGTCCTACAGATGTAACGCTGCTGCGCGTTCTGGAAGCTAAAAGAGTAATAATAAATGTATATCCAGTAGGTGGCAGCATTGCACCGTTGTGTTGTGTTGCTGGTTAATGGCGGACTTCCTTCATCTGAATCAGTGGTTTTTCTCATCAAACTGGTGTTATCTTGTTTATGGAGCTGAAAACCTCTCTGATGGATTATAGGGTTCCACAGAGCTAAAGGTGCTGTTATAGGCGACCACACAGCGATCTGTCCATGTTTATGGGTCTCGGGACGATAGGCCTCAAATCCCCGACTGTTTCCTGGACCTCAGTCCGCTTACAGTGCATTAAAGGCGGGTGTGCAGCGCACGCTCCTCCGGGTGCTCCGGAGCTCCACTCCGTGATGCGAACTTGAGAAATCTAGGGTGATAGAGGCGGCGGGACATGATTCTATCACCCTAGATTTCTCAAATTCACCTCCAGGAGTCAGAGAACACTGACTGATTAAAGCTTTTAGCGATACGGGCAGCGGGGGGAAGGACTGGAACATAGCAGCTAGCAGCTAGCGAGATTAGCTCTGTTAGATCGGCTACTGTGCTCTCTCTCTGTGTGTGTGTGTGTGTGTCGCGGGGCATTGTTTTACTATATTTCCTTTTGTATTAATAAAATGTATTTTTATTTATGGAATCATGTCTCCGACCGCCTTTGGTTGAACCCTTATGAGATAGTGAGAAGTTTGTGCGCGCTCCCGTTCAAGACTGTAGTTATTCTCAGCGCCAGGCGCAGCGCTCATGAGGTTCATTTTTCAAATCTTCCCTCTTCTCCCTTTAAGTACAAAAGTGGACCCAGACAACTTCCCTGTGGAACACAACAAAATATGTCTTTTCTTCAGAAAAACTTCCATCAGAGAAGACCGTTTGTCTCCTGCTTTTGGGGAATCTCATTGAACTAAAGCCATAACAGCCTTTGATCAATAAGATCAAAGGCTGAACTAAAATCTAATAAAACTGCTTTTTGTCTCTTTCCCTCCTCTGGTCATTTGAGTCAGGGCATTGTGTCCAGCTCTATGTTGTTAATCTGTATTTAAATAAACTGTAAACTATTTGTGAATTTGATCAGATGTAACTCTCTCCATTATTGGGTTAGCTAACAGGTTAGAGCCACTAAAACGTAGCTTAGCCTTTTTTTGATAATATTATAATTTTTGCTGTTTTCCAAGATGGCGGATTCGTAAATTTAAATGTATCACATGACAAACGGGGATAGCAATTAAATGTGGAACTAATTTTAGTCATTTTGAGTCCATATTATCTACACCAGATGTTTTTTTCTTACATTCTAATAATAATAATTTATCTATATTGCTCATGGTTACTTTAGCAAATTCAAATTGACAGTGTTTACCTATGATTTCATTTTTTATCAAACTATTTGATTTTGTGTTATTCATTTGACTCATCTCACCTCTTGTTCATTTTCTCACTGAAATAATTACTTCACTGTTATCTATGTTGGGTGGTTTAGTGATGAATTGTCTCCTCGATTCAAGAAATGATGGTGTAGAATTAAAGTCACATTGTGGAGGATTTCATCAGGAGAGCAGTTTTTGAATCTAGCGTCCAAAGGCTCCTCCTCAAAACATCTCGACACGCGCGTCCGGTCGTGTGTGCGCGCGTGCACACGGCGCATATACTTCGGGCATGAACTGTACAGCTCAGTGTGTAGGGTTTAATCACTCACAGTTCACAATCTTATTCCAACAACACTACGAGGGTCTGATGAGCCCTCTCTGTCCCTGCTGCTTCTGATATTAGCTCTGTTAGCAGAGAGCTGCTGCTGGACTCTGAAGCTGAACATGACTCGGCCCTGGATGAACTTTCTGACCAAAATAAACGCGTAACCCTGTCAAGCCTTGCCATTCTGTGAGGTGAAAGGTTTAAAAATAAAAATAAATCCATCTTTAGCTGGAGAATGGGTAGGTTTTTAGTAGAAATGAGCTGTGAGGCTGAGACGGCAAACAGAAACACACGGAGCGTCCTGTACGACAGCGCCCCCTACTGGTACAGGTTGGCTCGATGCGCGTGCACGTTTGCAGACATTTGAATTTCATTGGCTGAAAAATGTCGGCGCAAGAAATAATGCAAAGGGGTCTCTAGGAGGAAGGAGGGTCTTCATCAGAATGACAGATGTTGTGGAACTCAACCCATAGATCATAGTTTAGACCTGAAATATCATTTAGAACATTTAGAAAACTTTGATACAGAGAAAAATAATCCAGAGAGCCGCTTTAACTTTCATTCCCATCATATCATTTAAAATACTCCACATTTTCTATTTCTTATTAATAATCAGATTTTCACAACACAACTTCATTTTCTTTTTAGTTGCATAAGTTCTTTTCTCCGATATATTTGCCAGTCTGATTTGTAGGCTACGTGGAAATAGTTGCTACTTTTTTGCCTCATCTCTTTGTACCAAACGAGTTCATCATCAACCCAACTAGCTCCAGCATTTCGTACTTTTTGTTTTTAAAGGAGCATTTTTATCACTTGTTGCTAGAAAGACCTTGTTCAAACTTCAACAGCTGCTCCTCCAGTCCAGACCTCTGAGTTCAGTCTATCATCCTGAATCAGTCATTTTGAAATCTTCTAACTGAACCAAATATTGAACATATTAGTGGTCTAGAACTGTTGTTTTTACAGTTTTAAAAGTTATTCTATGTCATTGAAGGTAAATATATATATTTTTTACTTTTTGTACTTAAGTACATAGTTGAACATGCTAAAATGGTTAGTACATTAACCTGCTAAACCAACTGGGCCCAGTCAGTACTTTTACTTTTCCCAGTCTTTTTTTTTTTTTACACTGGAATCTGTACTTCTACTTAAGTAAAGATACTTTTGTAGTACTTTTGCCATCTTTGCTATTGATACATTTAGAAGTAACATCCAGTTTTGTGAGTTTAATAAGTAGACAGTACAGAAATGTGTGTTTAAATGTAGGGAGTAAAAGCAAAATATTGTAAAAAATAATAAAAAGTAAAACAGAGACCTGAAACATCGACTTTATTACAGTTATTGCCACCTCTGCTGACTGATTAATTAGCCAGGTGTTGAGAAGGTGTCTTCTCATTGACAGCATTAGTTCCCCAAACAAGTCACTCATTTTTCAGGTTTTATTTTGAAACTCCACGCCCGGAAGTTGCGTGTAGCTTGATGCTAACAAGTGAGAAGATGTCGGCTACTTTCAGAGTTTTTACCAGCCGTCTCTGTGCTCGCTGTCCGTTCGGTTTCAGACTGCTGCTACAGGGGAATGAGCCGGTGAGGAGTCCGGGCATCGTGCGCTGGAAGTCGGACACAAACACAGGTATTCCCCCGGAGCTACAGCTAACAGGCTAACGTTAGCCGTCCGCTCTCTGCTCCCTGACATTAATAAAATAACCGATAAAAGAAACTCCTCGTTGGTCAAACTGCAGATATTCTCTCATGATAATAAGTCGCCATGTTTAAGACTTAATTAAAGTTATCCGCTGAGACTGGATCCATTATTTAACACATTAATCAGCTGTTTAAACTTCAGGTGTGTCAAGCTAGCGGAAGTTACCAGTACTCGTCTGATAATCAGAGGAAACGATAAAGTTTCATTCACGTTCAAATAAAACTTTAAACAACTTGAATGTCGTTTTTCTGCCTGTCCCTTTAAGTCTGCTGAATGAGTTTAACTGTAATCCTGAACAATCCTCTTCGAAGTGCGTTTTTGTGTAGTGCTTTAAAAAAATTAAACCTGGACTTTTAAATTTAACTCATGTATTTTATTTAATTTCAGATCAAATATAATCATCCCGGCTGTTAAATGTCTGTGAAAAAGAAAAACAAAGTTAACATCTCATCCCCTCTGGGGGAGAATCAAAAGGTTTTCTATTAACTCACTGCTTCCGGTCTACTGAATGAACTTTGATGCTTTCTGACTGATGACGTGACTCAGAGTGCTTAAATATTAAACAAACAAAGAATATAAAACAGCAATCATTAAAAACAGGAACATAAAACTGACATTATACCTTAAAATGAAACAAACGTTTAAACACAATAAATCTAAATGTGACTTAAAGTGCTAAAGCATTAAAAAGCAGAATTACACATACTAGTGGTTAAAATAGTTTCCATGTAGGCACCAGGTGCTAATTAAAACAGCCTTTCTGAAAAAAACCCCAAGATTTCAAGCATCAATTTAAAATCAGGAGGGATGTTTGTCCCTTATAGAATGATTCCTGATTCTGAAGGCGAGGGGCTCAAAAACTGAACGCTCTGAGGGAAAACTATCAGTAGGCTGCAGAGGACAGTCAGCCGCTTTAAACAAGACTAATGTCATTAAATGGTAAGTTGTCTTAGAATTTACAGTTTGCTTTCCTACACTTGTCGTTTCTGACAAGTAAACATGAAATAAAATACAATTAAACCATTAAATATAGAATCAGTTAACATCATCATACGTGCTCTTTATTCAGACATAAAACACTCATTAGAACCTTATTTAAACCATTTAATAATTGTGTCTTATATAGATTGTTAAAAACTAACAGACTAATTTTGATTACATGCAACTGGATGCTTTTAGCTTCTATTATTAAAATGTTTTGCTTCGTTTTCTCAGTTCAAACAGAAGTTGAGTAACAAGCCTTTAAATTGTAGTGAGATCTTTAGTAAAATGTAATAAATACTGTTATTGTTAATTAATAAATACATTAATTAAGTAAATGTCCCCTTGAAATAAAAAGAAAATAAATATAAAAAATAAAGACATTGTTAACAAAGCTTTTTTTAAAGTTTAATTTTAGTTAATTAATTAATTTATTTTCGGTATATATTTCTGTATTTATTTATTATTCATTCATTTCATGATGGCCTTTTGTTTTTTGACACTTTTATTTTGTAAAGCTTATAACAGTATAATCAGATACAAATAAAAATAAAAACCAACCTAACCTACACAAGGTCAGAAACACAACTTAATATTCACAATGAGCTTTCTGCTGACACCACAAACACAGAAATCCATCTCTAACTAATACAGTCAGATAATTAATGTTACAATTCAGACAACAACCACTAACCAAGCAAGTCATGACAATCAGCTCAACTAATGAAGTGAATTAACAACAAAATAAAGTCAAATCCACTGATAAGTCCCATCAAACCCAGTCAGACCAAACTCCATTAAAACGCCATAATAATTTAATGAAAAGTATGTAGCGTTTTGAAATAACTATTAGTTATTTTAACTACACCCTCTTCAGATAACATTAGCTTATTTCTGGTTTATAATGAAAAGTGATAAACTGTCATTTAACCCTGATAATAGCTAATATTTATTGAAGGTATCTAGGTTCTTTGAAAGAGTACAGTGAATTGAAATACCTTATTAATAACGTGAAGCTGAGGCAGATAAAGATTGAACAATCGTTTAATTTGAAAAACCTAAGAACACAGACAGATAAGACAGTTTGAAAGTTTGATGTAAACACAATTAATATTCTTAAACATGTTGAGGATGTTAAAGATAGTTTAATTGTGAGTTTTAACGGACCGTAGCATATGTTTAAATGACTAGGGAAGTTAGTTAATTTAGTTAACCTAGTTGGGACTTTAAGAGTCAATTTAGGCTAATTTGAGTTTGGAAGAATTAAGCTTTATCAAAGCAAACCTCTCGATCAGAAAGTGGTGTTCGCTCACTGAAAGGTGGACGCTCCTAGATCTGGCAGGCGTTGGTTTCTCCACGAGCTGAGGCTGGAGTCCCCAGACTCGGAGTGGTGGTCCTGGAAGGCGTGGCCGCCGAGGACCTCGCCGGACAGTCCGTGGATACGTCCCGGTCAGCAAGGGAGGCATTTCAGCAGGCATGCTGAACTCATTTCTGATCTCTCCCGTGGTGAGGGAGAGACGAGAGGGAGAGATACAGCAGGTCTCTCAAGGCCTTGTTCAAAGCTGATGAAGGTTCAGCTAAGATAGCAGCATAGCAGCTCCGGCNATTGTGTCTATTACTTAAAACAACATAAAGTTGAATGAAAGTGGGCAGAAGGAAGAAAACATCCTAGTAAGCTGATGCAGAGTTCAGGAAATGTTGATGCTCAGATTTGTACTAATGTGAGGCAGAACAACCAAACATAGATACATTAAAATGTTCAAGGTGAAGTCCTTAAGTTGGGACACATTTTTGTGAATGATGGTGATTTTGGCCCTCTGCCTTAGAGGTTTTAATGCTTGATGCCAATAGTTGGACCCTCCTGAAACAAAGCAGCGTCTAGTCCACAGGATGATCCTCTGACATGCTCCCAGTATGCTGTTCCATCAGTGGTTATCCAATGGGAGCCTTCCACCTATTTGCCTTGTTAAGTCCAGGTGGGGTCCGTGTATTAAAACTACTGCAATTGAGTTTAAAAATCTAAAAAAGTCAAAGGTTTAAAGCTGTGGTTTACTGCTTTATTTAATACATTTGCAGTGTTCTGTAGTGTAAATCAATGCCTGATGAGTCATTTTTATAAAGAGAAAAGCTGACACACACACACACACACACACACACACACAGAGTGGTTAGAAAGTGACACGATCCTCCACCGTCTCGATGGCGAGGAGATAAAGCGACTCGAGGCTGCGTTTGACTTTTGACACACTCAGTCTTCTGTTCCTTCTAAAACGGTTCCGTTACAGGGTTCTGCTGTTTCTGTTCTTGAAATAACGATCAGCTTTTTACTCACTTCCGTGTGAAACCGCTTCATGGAACGTTAGCAGTTATTTCCAGGCTGCGTTGTTCTGTTTTTCCTTACAGCAGGTCACAGCTGCTGGTGTATTCATGAAGCGTTTTTTGTTCTTCCTTATTTGAAGACAGTCTCTGTCTCGTGCTGCGGTTTTATGAGACGGCCTGTCTTCTCTGTGCGTCGACAGATTCACAAGCTGGCCCCCCCTCTGGAGGACATAGCGGCGGACTGCAGCGTGGCCATGCGCTCCTTTCTGGAGCGAGCCCTGGAGAGGAACCCCGCCCTGCGGAGCTCAGCGTCTGACCTGCTGAAGGACGAGGCCATCAATCCCCCCAGGGAGGACCAGCCGCGCTGCTGGAGCCTCGACTCCGCCCTGGAAGAGGCGACGCACACGTTGCTACGGCAACAGAGCCATGACACCACACAAGGTAGCGACCTGGAGGCTGATCTCAGAGCGCATTCTGTGATTCGAACTAAGGTTTTATTTTAACGCGTTGTTTCTGTCGTCTCTGCAGAGTCGTCTCTGTACTCTGAGGACTCCGGTCACATCAGGAGGAGGGGCTCGTTGTACCTTGACCTGGGAGCCTTGTCAGGTTATTGTAAACTGGTGACAGGACCCCCAACCTCTGAATATGGCTAACATCTGTCCACTCAGCACCTGTAACCAGACTGGGGAGCTGCTCTAACCAGTTCCTCTCCAGCTTCTAGCCTTTGACCTGACGCTGCAGGCGGCGTGGCTTCACTAAACGTCGATGTGACACCACCCGTTGGTTTGAACTGCTTTTACATCCTGTGCTTCCAGAAGCTTTAATAAAAGAGGGCGGNTGAGGCTGGAGTCCCCAGACTCGGAGTGGTGGTCCTGGAAGGCGTGGCCGCCGAGGACCTCGCCGGACAGTCCGTGGATACGTCCCGGTCAGCAAGGGAGGCATTTCAGCAGGCATGCTGAACTCATTTCTGATCTCTCCCGTGGTGAGGGAGAGACGAGAGGGAGAGATACAGCAGGTCTCTCAAGGCCTTGTTCAAAGCTGATGAAGGTTCAGCTAAGATAGCAGCATAGCAGCTCCGGCTGCATTCAGGCTGTAGCTCAGGCCAAAACTGAGACTGTATGAAGACTCGACAAGACCAGACAAGACTGACTTGTACCGGAACTGAGTATTCGTTTTGAGACGAGTTATCTTAAATTTAACCAATCAGAAGATGTTAAGTGTACTAATCAGAACTGAGTTAGTGGAGTTGTGAATGGTTCTGATTGGACAAGGGAACCGTGAGGGAGTTACCAAGTCACATGACTTCCGCCTGTTAACACTCACATTATAATGTAGAAATGCATGACATAGCAGAGAAGCATTATAACACTTTGAGTGTGAGTGTGTAGGTGACCCTGAACAGGAACTACAAGAGAATGTTCTGTAAACAAGAGATTACAGTTGGAACACCAGTCTGTGGTGTTAAAGAAGAGACTCCTTTACAGAGAGTGTTTTATTAGACCAGTTAGTGTCCAGTTAAGGTCATCTGGGAGATGGACACTTGAAAGTGGACAGTAGGACACCTGTAGGGATCTTGATTCAGGTTAAAACATAATCCAAGAGTGAATGTATTCCAAGTTATTGGGAAAAAGACGGATTATTGTTGTGATGGTCAACAGAGGTCAAAGGTCAGAGGATGTAGCCTATTTGGTGAGGCTACAAGTAACAAAAACCTCTTCAAAACGGGCTAAATTATAAACCAACGTATTCAATCAACAGTATCAGTGTTTCTCTAACATTCAGCCACAACTATAACAAACACATGACTCTATTTAAGGTATAAATTCACTCATCAGGACTTAGAACAGCTAGCCGCGGCTATAAGGCCTATGGGGTTTTTGAATAGAAAACAGATAAATTGTTAATAACAAAAATAAACAAAGTCACTCACCATCGAGTTCATTAAATCAGGACACATGGAATAAATTGACTATGTTGTCACAAGCTGCCAAGAAGGATTCTTTGAATAAATATCCATTTTGTTTCCTTCATGATAAATCCACGAGCAATGCTGCGTTCGATTTGTCCTCGGAAGTCGGAAAATCTGAGTTCCGAGTTGGAGAAATCAACTGGAACCCTGAACTCTCCTGTCTCTGTGATCAGATCTAAGTTTCGATGTTATCGTCTGAATTTGATTACAGAAAGTCTTCGACCACTAGAGGGCGTCAGAGTCCTGGACCTGACCAGGTGAGTGCTGCAGTAAAACCCTTTCTCCATGTAGTTTTCTCCGCAGGTGAGGCTCACAGGTGACGTCTCTGAATGTTTGCAGAGTTCTGGCAGGTCCATTTGCCACCATGATCCTCGGAGACCTTGGAGCTGAGGTGATCAAAGTGGAGAGACCAGGTGAGCTTGTCTCTGCCTGGCTGCAGGTGAAGGATTGTGGGAAACCTCATGGTTTTGTTGGTGGATGTGTTGGGCAGGTGGAGGTGATGACACCAGAACCTGGGGTCCTCCGTTTGTCGGTTCAGAGAGCGTCTACTTCCTGAGCATCAACCGAAACAAGAAGGTAAATCTGTTTGGACCAGAACCTTTGAAACCTCAGTGTTTCCTGATAATTCTGGAACAAACTGTGTATTTCAGAGCATTGCTGTGGACCTGAAACATCCGAGAGGAGCAGAGGTCATCCGGGAGGTAAGACGCTCCAGCAGCAGAACTCGGATCAGAATCAGAATTCTTTTTATTGCCAGACAGACAGCGTCCTGTCAATCAGGAACTTGACTTGGTTACATAGTGAACCCGGGCCGCCGTGAGGCGCCTGCCTTGCAGATGACATGTGCATAACAGAGAGAAACGAGTTTTATTAAGAGGGTGAAGAGAGGAAGATAAAAAACCAACAGTTCCCAGCTGTCCCAGTAGGGGGCAGCTGCTAATGGTGGAAAAAGCCCCGCCGACAGTCACATGGGTAGAAAGAGAGAGAGGGCATTTGGTGGGTTGGGTGGGCGGGGGGACCTCCTGCGTCACTCGAGAGTCAGCGCGGCAGCGCCAGCGCTACGTCATCGCCTCAGCCGGGCGGGGGAGAGAAGTGAAGGAGTCCAGGACAGAGTTCAGAGGGGTAGAGAGCAGCCTCTTACGCATTCCTTCCAGCATGTTTGGGAATTCCAACGGCATCTTATCAGTTGTTTTGGCGTTCTTCAGGCTACAGTGTCCCAGGCTGATTTGTCTGCTGCCTTCCAGTCCGTTTCATGAGCTTCATTATTCCAAAGTTTCGAATCATGGTTATGAATTACACACGAACCATCTTTTCCAAGATGTTCTTCATCCCCTTAATGAGTTCGTTCTGCGTGCCTTGTGTGTGTAGCACCTCATTCAGCGCAGAGGAGATGGAGTTCATAGCACGTGTCTGAGTTTCTTGAAGGACGGTCAGCTTCCCAATCACTGCAGCCACTTCTTCTACTTTCTTCATTTGAATGCGACGACTCAGGTAGATGCTGGTCCCAATTAGCAGAAAACAGGTCATCATTAATCCAAAAATGTACAGATCCTCTGCATCCTCGATTGACAACAGAGAGAGGCATACAATGTCCCACTTTTTCCAAGCGTTCAGCTGTGTAAGTCGATCGAGGGCACTCAGGAGTACCCTGCTCCTTCTCGAAGGTGGTATAAATAGAATCATTTGCACTGAAAGCCCATGAAACCAGATCCATATCGAGTGTAGTGTTTAAATCCAAGCTTGGAAGAAGTCTGTAGAATTATGCAGACAGTTCACATAGACAAAAAAAGCAGACACAGGAGGAGGTAGATGTAGGTAAAGGTCCAGACCCCACCCGTAGAGGTCTTCTTCTTATAAAGGTTCAGACTAAAACAGAATCTTTCTGAAGACATCGTAACCTTTGACACCAGATCACCTGGTTATCTCTGAAGTTTGTACCAATGTTATTGTTTTATCATAAATTATTTGAAAAATAATTATCATAAATACATTTCCTTGTACCACTACTAAATTTGTTTATTATCTACTGAATTCTGGGTAATATTAAGAACTAGCTAACCTTCTGGAGACTATGGGGCTCATCAGGTGTTTAAATAAATCTGAGGTCACCAGAGTCTGAACCCTCAGTTTAGTAAACTGCTTGGATCTGGTCAAGTTGAACAGATTTTCATAGTTTGTCACTTCTAGAATCAGATTAAACCAAAGTGCTGTTAAAGCGAACCCACGTGTCTGTCTAACTGTAGAGAGCTGATCAACACTCTAGTCTACATCATTGTTTTGATGATTATCTGTCATCTAGTGAGCAGAGCACATCACACAGCAGCCTGATACAAAAACATGAATAAATACATTCTGTCTGATCCTGTGGTCACGAAATTCACAGAGGCACCAGTTTCCTCATTTTAATTATGCAGCAACCCTTGTCCTCGCCTTGCCTCGCTTTCCTCTGCTTATCCTGGTCCAGGTCGCTGGGAAATAGGGAATCCCAGACCCCCCCGGACACCTTAACCAGCTCTTCCGGTGAGACCCCCAGTCGTTCCCAGGTCAGCTTGGAGATGAACTTCCCCAGCTTGTCCTGGATTGACCTGGAAGCTTCTGCAGGACATACTAGAAACACGTCCCCAGGGAGACGTCCAGGAGGCATCCTGACCAGATGCACCTGGATCCAACCTGATAGATAAACAGTCACACATCCCCACCCTCGTGCACACACACATCAAGCATACCAGGACACACAATAGACGCCGAACACCCGCTCAGACTCTCATAAACACTCTACACTCCTAGGACCAGCGTCCTAACGGCACATCCAGCTCCCAGACCCAGGAGATGGTCCGCTTCCTACTGGGGCTAAGAGGAGCAGACCGCCCCGCCCACCGCAGCGACAGAGCAGTCCACCGCCGCAGACCCCAAACCAGGCAGCCAACTCCCACTACTAGCCCCCAGCCCAGGGCAGGGAGCAGAGAACGGAGGTGTGGGAAGACCCCAGATCTCCCTACAACAGCTCCGAGGTGGTGTTGACATATGTTGTAATTTAAAACAAGTGGGGGGACAGCACGCCGTCCCCCGTCCCAGACCCTCAATGTCTACATGCATACATTCCTATGGAAGTGGTACTTGGAAATGAGCACTGGCACCGGAGGCTGAGCGCGGCCCGAAAATCTGTCTCATTTTAGAATAATCTCCCATTATGTTCATACAGACGTCTTCAGATTATAGAACAACTGAACTTATTGGTGCATTAATTGTGATCTCTGAGACTGATGAGTCCTGCAGGGACTCTGTGCTTAATGCTCAGCTCAGCCAGACTCCTGATGGATGGAGGAGAGTTTTTACAGATTTCTAGATGATGACTGGCTGATCGATCAGCTGATAGATTCTCTAGATCATCCTATGGATCTATGAGCTGAACTGGACCCAGTGTTAGATCAACAGAACCAGTAAAACCCGGTGTCACCACTGCAGCTTCTGACCGTTCTCCCTTCAACCAGTGAATTATCCGACAGGTTGACTGTTTGATAGGATGAACAACATGACGTTTCTTCTCCTTTGGATTCAATTAAACGTTTCTCTGAGATCCTGTAGATCTCTGTCAGACTGACAGCGTTCACCTGCAGCAGGTCTCCGACTCTTGGAGCACCTCCGTGTCCGTGAACATGGGATCACCTGATAAAACATGTTTCCGTTGCTCCACCTCCTCACAAGCACCTCGAGTTTCAGCCTCTGTGAAATCACGTTTTCTAAACCTCTCCGTTGTCACGATTTACTGTTAAAAGACAAAAACCCACCGGCTCATTTATATGTAATTATTCATGAGGTCCTTAGTATTGACTGTATATGTCAGAATGTGTAGGAGGAGGGTTCTGACCCAAAAACAGCTGAGAACAGTTCTAGGTCTGAGAGCGATTTATAAGCAGAATAGTGGATCTGTGGGTCTGCAGGGCTTTAGAAATCAGAAATGGAATCTGAGTGAGTGACATTATTTACTGAGCTTAAGAACATTTTTAGTGAGGATTCTACATGAAGTTTTATAAATGAGCACCCTGGTGAGGACTGGAACAGAGACTGACTTAATAAACATTTGGCTACCGGTGATTTGGGATGCGTCTCTATAATGATGAGATAAACTAAATAAAACGGTCAATAACTGAACTTCCTCTAACTGTAGTGTCATTACAGTCACCTCCTATCCACTGACTGAAGATGATTTGACTACAGATTATTTAGAGAAATTATTATAAATGATAAAAAATATGAAGACACTTGTGAATTACAACCTGTATTTGTACTAAAGTCACCTGAGACATCACTGGACTGAAGCGTTCCTCTGGTTCTAACTGAGAACGCTGACTTTTCTCTCAGGATTTGGTCTTCTTCACTCCATTAAACCAACCTGCTCTTCTTTATGGATGATGATGTTTTTTGTGTTTGCTGTAACTTTCATTGTTTGATCTGTGAATTTTGAGCAGAACGAAACATCAAATGATCCATAAAACACGACTTTTTATGTGAACGCGCTCTGAGACTGAAGCTGAAAGCCTGAATTCATAAACTAACATCTTAATCTCTGTCCTGGAACCTCATAGTGGAGTTTTAGGTTTTGTACTAAACGGATCAAAAGACCCGGTATGATGAACATGCTTGGTAGTAAAGCCCTCTGGTGTGTGTGTGTGTTGCGTTTCAGCTTGCAGGTGTGTGTGACGTGCTGGTGGAGAACTTCCTGCCTGGGAAACTTCACCAGATGTGTTTAGGATTCGATCAGCTGAGCAGGCTGAATCCTGGACTCATCTACTGCTCCGTATCAGGTACCGACTCACCTCAGACTGGACCAGTCCCAGTTTCTGTCTGTTCCTTTAACATCACATTACATGTTTCTGTTTGGAAGTAAGTAAAGTTTATTTATATAGCGCCTTTCACAGATAGACATCACAAAGCGCTTTACAACATTGTTGCTGCAGCATGTGTGTATATATACCATGCATATGTAAGAAAAACTTTTTAAAGACTAGATAAAAGTAAAACAGACAAGTGAAGTAAATAGTATTTAATGTATTTCATTAATCAGTGTCAATTTATTTATAAAGCACTTTAAAAACAACAGAGCTGCACCAAAGTGCTGCACAGCAACAATAAAAACAATCACATCAAAACAATAAAATAGCAATAAAACATGATCATAAAAGCAAGGATAAAAATTAAAGAGATAATAAAAGTCCAAGGATTAAAACAATCAGAACAAAGCCAGCACAAGGAGCAAACACAGGCTCTACTTGCTAAAAGCCTTGGAGAAAAAGTGAGTTTTAAAATCTAACTTACAGAGGAAGCTTGTTCCACAAACCTGGAGCCGACACTGCAAAGGCACCATCACCCTTACTCTTGTTTTTAGATCTGGGTACAGAGAGGTTCATCTGATTGTTTGACCTGAGTGTTCTGGAGTTGGAGCTGAAGGTCAACCCTGGTGGTCCAGCCTGCTCCTCCTGCAGTTCTCCTTTGAACCAGCAGAGGTCACTGGACTCCACAGTGAAGAAGACCTGAAACCACTTCACCTTCACTTGATTTCCTTCAGTCAGAAACTCTGAGTTTGTTCTTCATGAGTTTCATTGTTCAAACCTAACTTTTTATGAATTAAAGTTTTATATAAAGTGACTTTACTTTTTTCAGACAGAATGAATCATCTCTCTCTCTGAAGTAAAGTTATTATTTATATTGAAACATTTTTGGGGTAAACCCCTAGTATGAAACACGTCAGACTCTACAGATAATTCCCAGTAAATCAGATTTTAGTTTATATTTGAGGCTTTTTCATCAGAACCTGTAACTAAACATCATTAAACACACGTCAGATGTTATGAGTGAATGACTGGGTTTAATCAGAGTTCTTTCATCAGTTCAGACTCATTTACCTCCAACACATCGCTACTGCTTTGTGTTTCACTCTGTGGGCTCATTAAACCTTTAAACACAGCAGATGATTACAGAAGAAAGTTCATGGTAACAGGGAGAATGAAAAGCAAATAAACAGGTAATGTTAAAGCCTCTAAACTCTTCTGATGTTCTGCTTTGTGTGATCCGTCAGTAAAAACATTCACAGGAACGTTTTTCTGTCGATGTGAGACGATCGGAGTTTCCTCTGGTGGTTCAGTCGGAGCAGCTGAATCTGATTTTCCTGAAAGAGTTTAACCCCCAGCCCTAACCTTGTCTCCAGGTCAGTAATCCAGGTGTGTTTTCAGGTTACGGGCAGACCGGTCCTCAGTCTCAGAGTCCAGGATACGACTCCATCGCCTCGGCTGTGTCAGGGATGATGCACATCACCGGGCCAGAGGTCAGACTCTCATGTTCTCTCAGCAGTTTGGAAGCTGCTGCAGCTGTCTGTTCATCTGTCAGCCTAATCTACCTGACCTTTGTTATAGCGCCACCCTCAGGACAAACATTGAGTTGATAAAGATGATCCGTCAACAGGCTGAGAGATTAAAATTAAATCCAATTAAATTTTACTCCTAGTTTTAAAGAGGTTTTAATTAAGCAGAGATAAAACACCTAACAACTACTCAATTCATCATGTAGCACCACTTTACCTCCCATAATGCACTGCTTTTGCTGGCAGGACGGGGAGCCGGTACGTCCAGGTGTCGCCATGACGGATCTGGCGACGGGTCTGTATGCACACGGAGCCATCATGGCCGCTCTGCTGCAGAGACACAAGACAGGAAGAGGACTTCACATTGACTGCAACCTGCTGTCATCACAGGTGACGAAGTAAAACTTTATTTATGAAGCAGCGCCTTTCAAGATAAAAACCACTGAGTTATTCACAAGACATATTAAAAACACAACACATGAAAAACACCAACTCCTCCTGTTAGTGACATCATCACAGGTACCACTTCCTGTTAGTGACATCATCACAGGTACCACTTCCTGTTCCTGACATCATCACAGGTACCACTTCCTGTTAGTGACATCATCACAGGTACCACTTCCTGTTAGTGGCATAATCACAGGTACCACTTCCTGTTAGTGACATCATCACAGGTACCACTTCCTGTTCCTGACATCATCACAGGTACCACTTCCTGTTAGTGACATCACAGGTACCACTTCCTGTTAGTGACATCATCACAGGTACCACTTCCTGTTAGTGACATCATCACAAGTACCACTTCCTGTTAGTGACATCATCACAAGTACCACTTCCTGTTAGTGACATCATCACAGGTACCACTTCCTGTTAGTGACATCATCACAAGTACCACTTCCTGTTAGTGACATCATCACAGGTACCACTTCCTGTTAGTGACATCATCACAGGTACCACTTCCTGTTAGTGACATCATCACAGGTACCACTTCCTGTTCCTGACATCATCACAGGTACCACTTCCTGTTCCTGACATCATCACAGGTACCACTTCCTGTTAGTGGCATAATCACAGGTACCACTTCCTGTTAGTGACATCATCACAGGTACCACTTCCTGTTCCTGACATCATCACAAGTACCACTTCCTGTTAGTGACATCATCACAGGTACCACTTCCTGTTCGTGACATCATCACAGGTTCCACTTCCTGTTCGTGGCATAAAAACAAGTACCACTTCCTGTTAGTGACATCATCACAGGTACCACTTCCTGTTAGTGACATCATCACAGGTACCACTTCCTGTTAGTGACATCATCACAGGTACCACTTCCTGTTCCTGACATCATCACAAGTACCACTTCCTGTTAGTGACATCATCACAGGTACCACTTCCTGTTAGTGACATCATCACAGGTACCACTTCCTGTTCCTGACATCATCACAAGTACCACTTCCTGTTAGTGACATCATCACAAGTACCACTTCCTGTTAGTGACATCATCACAGGTACCACTTCCTGTTAGTGACATCATCACAGGTACCACTTCCTGTTCCTGACATCATCACAGGTACCACTTCCTGTTCCTGACATCATCACAGGTACCACTTCCTGTTCCTGCAGCGTTCACTGTGTTGTGTTCATGTTCTGTTTGTAAATTACAGCGTCCTGGTCCGTGAGCTGGTTCTGACATACTGTTTTTCGTGGTCGGTGTGTGAACCTGAACTAATAACCTGCAGGAATTCAAACAAACAGCTGATTTATCCAGAGAAATGGATCCTCTGTAAACAGAACGACCTCAGACCATCTGAGACTCGGAGACAGATTGGTCCAGGCTTCGTTCTGGACTCTGAGGTATTTGGGACTCCCAGGGTGCGTTTGATTTGCAGCATCAGGACCGGCTGGTTGTGTGACAGTGCTGCTTTTAAAACCGTGTTTTATGTATCCTGAGTTCATGTTTTCTCTGAGGCTTGACCGAGGTCAGCTCATTTCAGATATTTACTGATGTTCAGAGAGGAATTCAGTTTTTAGAGCCCAGAAGACGACTCTGAGGGGTCAGCTGCTCGGCCTCGGACTGCCTGAGCTCATCAGATGGAGATTAAAGACAGCCCGTTCGTTTCAGGTGGGTTTACAGAACGAGACAAGCTGGATCAGTGACAGATCTGAAACATCAGCTGTGATCGGTTGCTGAGGTTGGGTCATGATTCCTGTGGGCCATTTCTGAGGTTGCGACACACAGAATACCCACAATCCACCTCTCTTTCCTAGACATGTCCCACGATGCATTCCTGTCGGACATGCTGCGGCCACAGGCACTCCGACCGCAGAGCGACTCCTCGGGAGGGTCGTGAACAGTGAGGACTGATGGGAAACCATGTGGACCGCTTTCAGGTTGTTTCACCAGCACCACGCTGAAGGAGGAAGAGTCTGAAGTTCAGCTCAGAGACAGCAGGACGTGTTGGAGAGACATCAGTGAAAGTCAGGAACATTTCTACAGAAAACTCATCCTCTAAACTTTTAGAAACGTTTAGTTAAATCAGATTCAGGATCATCAGTTCTCCAGACTTCATGACGGAGTGTTTCTTTGAACTCTACCGGGACATGGTGGGTCTTTAGGGTCTTTGTTGTTTTGTTTTGGTCCATGACGGTGTGAACTGGTGTCCCCCTCTACCTTCAGACCCCTACCCTACCTACCCCCCCTCAGAGAACACCTGACCTTTATCTCCGTGTCGGATCTCCCGACTGGGCTCGTGTTTCTCTGATCCAGGTTTCTCCCACATGTGGAGTCCTGCTGCTCCTCTAGACCCTGTTGTGGGTTTTTCCTGTTTACACAGAGTTGGGTTCTAAACAGATCCGTGATGATGGACAGAACCACCCACGTCAGTTTCACCCTGACTGCTCCATCATGTCTGCTGATCTGCTGCTTCCTGTTTCCATCTAATCACACGTTTCCCTCTCTGCTCGTCCATCAAGACTTCAGAACATTCAGGAGAAGTGGATTTTTTAGATTGGGTCATGGAGCCACCAGACCGGGCCAACGCTTTGGATAAAGGTCCAGGTGAGACTCCTCCTGCCTGGCAGCGTTTGATAAATTCAGACCTGAGACAGGACCTGGTCCGGATTCTTTGTTTTATTAAATGAAGACGAGGACGCTGGCTCGTTTCTGTCTGTGAACAGATTCTACTGAGTCTCCTGTTTGTGTGTCAGAAGGTCATGGGTCAGAACCCTTCAGGTCCAGAAGTTCTGAGTCGAGCTGCCGGTCGTTCTGAGACCAGAATGACTCATGTTTAACATTGCTGTCCCTGTCCTCTCCGTCCTGTCTCTGTCAGGTGTCCTGCCTTAGCCACGTAGCAGCTAATTATCTGAACGCAGGGAAGGAGGCGCGGCGCTGGGGGACGGCCCACGAGAGCATCGTACCTTACCAGGTAACGCCTCCAACACCAGACTGTCCTGTCTCTGTCTCCACCGTCCCTCCGTCCATCCCTCTGTGAACCACCACAATAAAATGACCCAAACTAAAAGCATTACAGTGGTGTGAAAAACTATTGTCCCCCTTCCTGATTTCTTATTCTTTTGCATGTTTGTCACACAAAATGTTTCTGATCATCAAACACATTTAACTATTAGTCAAAGATAACACAAGTAAACACAAAATGCAGTTTTTAAATGATGGTTTTTATTATTTAGGGAGAAAAAAGATCCAAACCTACGTGGCCCTAATGTCCGGCCTTTGTCACCGGCCTTGCGTGCGGGCCGGCGAGGGGGAAGGAAGGGGGGTCAGGTCTGCAGCGCTGACAGACTGACACACAGAGAGGAGAGGGTGTCTTTGTGACTCAGCTTTGCTGCGTTTTTGCAGCTTTTAGGAGGACAGACGCTTGATCAGCCATGACACATTGTTTATTTATTTATTAGAAACGCCCTGATCATACGTATAATCACGGAGCGGCTCAGGTTTAGCGGCGAGGAGACCAGGAGATCTGCCGGTTCTCCCGGTTGCCAGTCCGTCACTGGCGATGCTGTTGAAAGTTTACAGGATGTAGGACTGTGGCGTCTCCGCTGAAAACTTTATAGTTTCTCCGACGGGGAGGAGGTCTCTGCAGCAGCTGTATGCGTCGCTAGACCTCTGTGTTCATATGTCCGCAAAGCAAAACTACGTTAATCGCGCATTAAAATAAATAACGCCGTTATAGGGGGCTTTGAGTTAAAGCGTTAATAATGTGCTAATTTTGACAGTCCTAAATCAAACCCATTACATAGTATGACTGTTGTACTCGCCAAAAATGTGAAGGTCTACTTTTTAGATTGTTGTCCTTTGCAGGCAGCTTTCAGTAGAGATGGTTGGTCTGCCTGCATCAGCCTCGTCAACACGGCTAACCTGATTACGGCTGGTCAGCAACTAGCGGCCAAATCCAGCCCACAACCGCATATTTCTGGCCCTCCAGCCTTTTAGGGACTTTATTCCTTTGTGTGCGTGTCGGCCCCTAAACAATAACATTTAAACATCTAATGATAGATGGTCGGGACCAGGATTCGAACCCGGATCTCCCAGGTGAGAGTGGCTGTCACTACCTGTAGGCCACGGCCTCCTTTAGGGAACCACTGAAGTTCTAACATACTGTAGGTTCTAGGGTTTTCAGCCTTTCCAGGTGAAAACATCCAGAATCAGATCGAGTTATTTATATTTCAAACATGACAAACTGCTGCTTTCACAGTAGCAAGGTGATTGTGTCTGTACAGGCTAAACATCATCAGCTCTGCCTTTAAATCATATTCTATGTGCCTTATTACTTTGAGCACCTACATCTCCCCCCCCGAGCCCTAGGGGTCACATTTGTGAACATGTATTTATATATCATGTGCTGTTTTGTTAAAACTGATCAAATCAAAAACTAAAGGATGAGTCAGGAAAACCCAGATGACTCTAACTATGGGATGTACTCATCCAGAGACCCTGTCTGTGTTCGAAATGTTCACTCGTTCACTCACTCACTCACTCACTACATTTCGTTCCCTATATAGTCCCCTATATATGGTTAGGGCACTTCCCCGTGTTCGGCGTTTCGAACACCTCTCAAAAGCAGCAGCGTCATCAATTCGTGCCGGACCCCGAGAGACGTGTCGCACAAACAAAGGCAGGAATCACGTCAAAAACAGCTGGTGATGAAAACAGCAGCTTGTTTCTTGTTCGTTTCAGCTGAAACGAAATTGGAAAATAATTTTTTCATTTCGGATTTTAAATAAACCCCGTTATTTACCCGCTGCTATTTTGTTAGCATGTTTTCCCCTCGGTACAAGCGCTGACTGTTGTAAGAACTTTAATCAAGGCTGGATTAATATATAATATAAATAATATATAATAATGACAACTGTCAGCTCACATGCACTTTTAAAATGTAGCTACAGTATATAGCAGCTTCAGTATGAATATTTTTCAAAGTTTGAAGTTATAATATGGCTGTGGCAGTTTCATAAATATTATTTTTTCTGTATTCTCGTCCTGAGACAGAGGGGAAGAGCTACTTATAGGTTGAGACGTGAGAAACAGTTCTCACCAGACAGTCTCACAAGTGAACACACACACACACACACACACACACACACACACACACACACACACACACACACACACACGGTAAATATTACTATAGCTACTAATTGACATTTTAACCAAATGTCACCATAATATACACACATTTAGAGCTGGTGGCTCCACTGGAACACCACCTTTAAAAACAAGACATCCATCAAACTGAGCTTCATCTGCAGACAGAGACTGACCCACTTTATTTACCTTTTATTAATCTAAAACAAGTCAAAGTTGGTCAGTATTTCTATGTTTTGTAATTGAACTGTTTTCCATAAACACGTTCATATGAACTGTAGCTGCTTTAGAAGAGAATCAAACTAGTTTGGTTAGACTGACCCCCCTAAACCCTCTATGTTAGTAAAATCACTTTGTTGAGTTTCGATGACATTTTGTATCGATATAAATGTAAATTTTGATTTGTGAAGTTGAAAGAAATGTAGAACTGACTTTAGCTCTAAGATATTAAAACGTTACTTCAAACTGCTTATTGTGAATTCTACATTTAAGGTCATACATATTTCAATTCATTTTAAAAATCAATAGAAAAAGTAAATAAATCTGAACAGTAAACATTAAAAACTATTTCACCCTTTATAATTTTTCAGCTTTTTTCCAGATTTTAAATAATTATCCCCTCTGTTCAGCTTCACTCTTTCACTAAATGACAGCAAAGCAAAGTGCTCAGTACGTCACTGTGCTGCAGTATTTTACCTTCTATCATTTCTTTAGGTTTTCCTTTTTTTGCCCTGGCAGGTGTGACCAGTCTCCAGGGCCAGCTGCTTCAGAATAAACCTACAATCAGAAAACTTTATAATTAATATCAAATTAATTTTAGATTCAGTTTAAACAGAACTCTTACATCACCCAGACTGTGAGGTCTTTCTGCAGCCAGAGAAGAGATCCTTGTGCTGATCTCTCATCCTGATCAGGTTCTTAGCAGAACCTAGAATGAAGGATATTAATTATTACTGGGGATCATTAAAACATTTACTTCACGCTGGTTACTGACCAAATGTCTCCTTGTCTTTTAACATTTTCAGAAATAAGATTAAAGATGTAATCGGACTGTACTCTAAACATATCTTGACCCTGTTTATGGTTGTTTTGATTTTCTACTGAAGGAAATAACAGACCAATCGTTCAGATAAAACGCTGACATTATGATCACATGATCTATATAACAATTACTACCAACACAACGGGGTCTGAACTTTACAATGTTAAATAATCACTGCTGTATAAAGGTCGTTTTTGCAGAAATAATGCTAACAAGTAGTAAGCTTTATGTTTGAGTTAGCATGCTAACAGTAGCATATTACGGTGAATAGGTAAAACGGCTTCCTTCTACGATGTATTTAGAAACCCATTTATTCACGTACAGATCCATTAAACCAATAAAATAGCATGGTTAAACTTTAAATAGATGAATAAATTACTTACAAGTTTATCCGCTGCTCTCGACGTGCATCCTTCTTAACTTTTACCTCCTGACCCGCAAAGCATTATGGTCTATATCTACCGATTGAGTGACCATCAGATGTACACTACTTTTTTCGTACCACGTGACATGTTTCTAGGGCCCCATATAGGGGGGGGGCGAAAAAATGTAGTTTCGAACAAGACTACAAAATGGCTGACTCACTATATAGTGCCCCATATAGGGAACGAGTGAACATTTCGAACACAGCCCCTGTCTTAAAAGTAGACAGGGTCTCTGGATGGAAACCTGGAGCTGGTTCTGGTCCAGAGAGGAGCCTGAGAACACGTCTACCTTCTAAACTCTCCAGCCTGAGAACACATCTACCTCCTAAACTCTCCAGCCTGAGAACACGTCTACCTTCTAAACTCTCCAGCCTGAGAACACCATCTACCTCCTAAACTCTCCAGCCTGAGAACACGTCTACCTTCTAAACTCTCCAGCCTGAGAACACGTCTACCTCCTAAACTCTCCAGCCTGAGAACACATCTACCTCCTAAACTCTCCAGCCTGAGAACACGTCTACCTTCTAAACTCTCCAGCATGAGAACACATCTACCTCCTAAACTCTCCAGCCTGAGAACACCATCTACCTCCTAAACTCTCCAGCATGAGAACACATCTACCTCCTAAACTCTCCAGCCTGAGAACACCATCTACCTTCTAAACTCTCCAGCCTGAGAACACATCTACCTCCTAAACTCTCCAGCCTGAGAACACCATCTACCTCCTAAACTCTCCAGCCTGAGAACACATCTACCTCCTAAACTCTCCAGCCTGAGAACACCATCTACCTCCTAAACTCTCCAGCCTGAGAACACCATCTACCTCCTAAACTCTCCAGCCTGAGAACACATCTATCTTCTAAACACTCCAGCCTGAGAACACATCTACCTCCTAAAATCTCCAGCCTGAGAACACGTCTACCTTCTAAACTCTCCAGCCTGAGAACACATCTACCTTCTAAACTCTCCAGCCTGAGAACACCATCTACCTCCTAAACTCTCCAGCCTGAGAACACGTCTACCTTCTAAACTCTCCAGCCTGAGAACACATCTATCTTCTAAACTCTCCAGCCTGAGAACACCATCTACCTTCTAAACTCTCCAGCCTGAGAACACGTCTACCTTCTAAACTCTCCAGCCTGAGAACACATCTACCTCCTAAACTCTCCAGCCTGAGAACACATCTACCTCCTAAACTCTCCAGCCTAGATGTGTTCTCAGGCTGGAGAGTTTAGAAGGTAGATGGTGTTGGAGAGTTAAAAGTTCCTTCAAGAGGTTGATGGTGTTGGAACCTGATGGATCTGGATGTTTTGACTAATGGGAACATGATCCAAAGTGGAACCAGCTGCCAGAACGTGAAGCTTCTCACCAACAGATCTGACATACGGACAGCGGTGGTTTCAAACAAAGATGCTGTGTATTTATGATCCTTTGAGCTTATTTCTGTCGAATGATCTTGTTAATCTGCTCTAAATGGAAACGATTAGTGGAAACAAGAAGTCCTCTTCATTCAGAGCCGTGTTTGATATCGGAGTCTGCTTCTCGTTACCGAGCCCCAGGCAGAAGTTACGCTTTTATTTTGGATTTTCACATTAAAACGTCACACTCACAGATAAACTGTCAGCTCCTCTCCACGTTTCCCTCCCGCTGCTCGACGTGAACCCAGTGGCGGCTCCATTCTTGTGGTCATCCTCTCCACCAGCTGCAGCTTCGCCGGCCGGTGCTCTGATCTAAACCTTGTGTGAACCTCTGTACCCACAATGCCACGCTCCCTCGTTCCCTTCCTCAGCCTCGGGGCTCTGGAGATGAAAGCAGAGCGGAGGGTTCGCCGCAGTCGAAACAACAGAATTAGGAGTGTTGTGGTTTTGTTTTTTTTTTTAAAAAGAAGACGTTTGAGTCTTTCTGAATGATCTTTGGAGACGGAGACGTTCACCATGTCAGAGACGAGACACCGGAGTGAAAACACCAGAGAATTCAGAGAGGCTGATCTTCAGAGCCTCTCTGTCAGACTCCTGACTTTACTGCAGCTCTTTATAAATTAAAGAATAAAATAACAAAATGACTCAAACTGAAGTGAATGAAAGAAGGCTGTTAGCGGGGTTCTGGTGAGGTTAGTTGAAAGGTGTAGCTGAATCGCTCAGACTCCGAACCCGGACCGGAGGGAATCTGGATCTTGGTTCTGAAACGAGCTCAGGAGGTTTTCAGAGGTCAGAGGTCGATGTGGTTTGGGTTTTCAGCCAGCAGGGGGCAGATGACTCCCCGCTGGGACCCGATCACCCCTCCTGCCCCCTCCGAGGACGGTTGGGTCTTTGTGGCTGAACGTCCCATCGAAGTCCCCGTGTGGACTGTGTTACCCACAATCCCTAGGGGCAGGAGATGAAAGCAAGGCTGCGGTTGGAGAGCAGCGCTGAGAGCGGTGTGACCAGAGGGTCGGTGGTGTGAAAACACTGAGCTGAGTGTGTGTTGGGACTTCTGACTGCTGCTCCGCTTTCATGTGGTGGAGAGTTTTCTCACAAGCTGTAGTGAGAAAGGAAGGAGGAAGGGAAATTAAAAAGGAGAGGAGGAGGAGGAGGAGGAGCACCGGCCTTCACACAGGCTTCCTTAAACATGGAGCTCCATCCTCGTCTTCAGTCAGAGCATTTCATTTCTACCTGCTGAGAAGAATCAAACGGTTCTGATCCATAAAGTCCAGGAACCACCAGGTCCACCTCAGGTGTTCATCAGCTACTGGAGGTCTGTGGGACCAACGGAGACCCAGCAGGTCCTCCAGACCACCACAGAAGAAGACAACAATCTTTAAAACCAGAACCTTTTTCAGTTTGTTTCCTCGTTATTTGATGATTTCCATTCAGACACTCTGTTGTTGTTGATCAGTTTTTAATGCTGACTTTGAAGTTTGTTGACTTTCTGCAAATTTTCACAACCACAGTTCTAAAATCTGAAATATAAAGAAGTGATAAAAATCTCTACTGTTATAAAAATGAGCCAAAGCTTCAGAAGTTTGAGTTTCTTTAATGATTGAACAAAGTTGAAGTTGATCCAAGTATTCCTGCAGATTTAGATTCTTTTTAAAGGAGTGGTTTTCTGGGTAATTTTATAGTTTTGCATTGTTCTCTAGTGTAATTCAATGCTATCTGTATAATGTTTATAAAGAAAGAAGCTTTGATGCTTATAATAGAAGCTTTAGAAGGTTCCCATCTGACACCTGAATTTGAAACTGCAGGATTCTCATTAGTATTCATGATATGCACAGCACTCGCTTCTGATTGGATGACCGAAACGTCAATACTCCGCCTCCCGAAATGTCCCGAGATACTTTGGAAAGTGAAAGAGTGAAAAAGTTAAAGCCCAGGTAACAAACAGTAGCTTCTAGTCTTTACTAAAGATTAGCTTTGAGGGAGCTGCTTCCTGCTAAAACTCATTTCCTCAGCGTCCCCCTCTTTTTCTCCTCTTGCTGTGTGTCACCCGCTCTCCCCTCCGACAAGGGGGGGGGGGTCTCGCAGCGTGGCGCTTAACGGCTTAAACACACACACATACACACACACATACACAGAGAGGGAGGGAAAAAACAGAGAGAGAGGGACCAGCGGCAGCCAGCCAGGTACAGTATATACATACGCAACACTGCGTCTGTGTTCCACCATGTTGAATTTTCAACAAAAACAAAAGTTAGCAGCTGGGCGCATAGATATTTGGGTGGACCGAAAGGTGTTACCATCTTAGCCAATACACGTTGTGACGTCAAACCGGGCACAAATGCAGTTCCACATTTTTAAGTTTTATTTCTTACAGACTCTGTTTTTCTTAATAACCAGGGAACGGAGAGTTTTCATGTTTGGCCTACATGACAGGCTCAGGGGGACCTATTAGAAACTATGAAGACCTGAAAAACATGGAGTCTGACTAAACCACCCCTTTAATCGTTTTCTGATTTCTTTATTCATTCTCTTGAGCGTTTCTGTGAATTAAAGCTTCACAGATCGACTTCGTTCATTTAGCTTTGACAGTTTAAGTCTGCTGATGATTTAGAATTTTACAGTTCAAATCGTTGAAACCAGTTGAATTTACAGGTTCATGTCGAATGGAACATGCATTAAACATGTTCTATTAAAGAAATGCACGCTCTTTTGTTTTGTCACCAGAGAATAAAATGATGAGGAGGACGTTCTGGTTCTGAACTGGCCCGTTTCACTTTGATCTGTTTAGGAAGAGGCTGGCGTTGGAACACAACGTTCTTCTGGTCGATGTTTAAATACGTTTGTTCCACTTTGTTTTCAGAGCACATTAACACATAAATCTAACTCCATTTAATAATAATAATTATTATTTATAAAGCGCCTTTCATACAGAAAAAAACTGTAACTCAAGGTGCTTAACAAGTTAAAATGACCCCACATAAACCACATGCCCATCCCTCCCCCATAAAAAGCACACGCACGCACGCACACGCACACGCACACACACACGACATTGGGCTGAGTCCAGATGAGCAGGTTCTAAGGAAACGCCATCAGAGGAGCCCTCTGCACCAGCAGCAGGTCAACAGCAGCAGCCAATGCACCGACACGGGGCGACCAGAGGAGGCGGGGCTGAGACCCCACCTCCACCTGGAACCACCTGGAGATCCAGGCAGCCACAGCTGACCACCGCTCCCGAGGCAGAGGACTCCCTCAGAGGAAACACTGGAAGGAAGATTAAAATAACGTTAAAATATAAAATAACATCAGATAAATATAAGAATAAACAATAAAACTGTGATAAAATCTAACTAAATACCTAAAATCTATTAGACTAAAATCAGCTAAAGGTTAGACTAAAAGCAGTTAAACAGACTAAAAGTAATTAAACACAATAAGTTAAAATTACACTAAAAGCATTTAAACAGACTATAATAAATAATACTCAGTTCAAAGCTAGCTTAAAAAGGTGGGTCTGGAGCCTTTAAACACATGAACGTTCTCTGCAGCCCTGAGGTTCTCCGGCAGCCTGTTCCAGAGCTGAGGGCCATAATAATAAAAAGACGCCTCGCCGTGAGTATGCGTTCTAACTTTAGGGATGACAAGCAGACGGCTGCCAGAGGAGCGCAGAGACCGCAGAGGTTCATACGGTAAAAGCAGTTCTGAGAGATAAGAAGGCCCAAGACCATTAAGACACTTACAAACCATTAAAAGAACCTTAAACTGGACCCTAAAACACACAGGGAACCAGTGCAAAGACTTCAGGATGGCGTAATGTGCTCCTGCCTCCTGGTCTTCGTCAGGACACGTGCTGCTGAATTTTATGAGTTGTAAACCTGAGATACTCTTTTTGGGAAGACCAGAAAGCAGGGCATTACAGTAATCCATTCTACTGGTGATAAAAGCATCAGTGTCTCTGTGTTGGCCCGAGAGAGAATGGGGCGGACTCTGGCGATGTTCTTTAGGTGATAAAAACCTATCTTAGTAACGTTTTTAATGTGAGGGATAAAAGTCAGCTCAGAGTCAAAAATCACGCCCAGGTTCTTCACTTGTACAGAAGGATTCAGAGACATAAAGGTTTCTCTCTCTGAGCCTCAGGACCGATGACTAAAACCTCCGTTTTGTCCCGGTTGAGCTGGAGAAAGTTTTCTGCCATCCAGGATTTGATGTCTGAAATACAGTTAAAAAGTACTTCCACTGGCCGCGTGTCATCAGGAGACACGGAGATGTACAGCTGTGTGTCGTCAGCATAACTGTGAAAATGAACTCCGTGTCTTCTGATGACGCTGCCCAGAGGGAGCATATAGAGGTTAAAAAGCACTGGGCCTAAAACTGAACCCTGGGGCACACCACATGTGATCCTGTGGACCTTAGAGGAGCAGGTATCTAGACTTACCATAAAAGTCCTGTCTGTGAGGTAGGATGTGAACCATTAGTGGACAGCACCAGAGAGGCCGGTCTGTTTTAAACGGGTTAAAAGAATGGTGTGGTCCACTGTGTCAAAGGTCCAGTAGGACCAGCACCGTCAGCTTCTGTGAATCATCATTTAATCTAAAATCATTTAAAATCTTCAGAAGGGCCGTCTCGGTGCTGTGGTTCACCCTAAAACCAGACTGACATTTCTCCAGGACATTATGTTCATTAATAAAATCATTAAGCTGAATAAAAACAAGCTTTTCTAAAATTTTGCTCAAAAACGGTAAGTTAGATACCGGTCGGTAGTTGTTCAAATCTTTAAAATCCAGATTGCTCTTCTCCAGCAGGGGCCTGACCACCGCCCCTTTAAAGACCCCCGTCTGGAGGGAGCAGTTCATCAGGGTTCAAATCTCCTCTCTACAAGAATTATAAAACTGCTTAAAAAGAGAGGTGGGAATCGGGTCCAGGACACATGTGGTGGGTCTCACTGAGGAGAAAACTTTATCAAGAGTCTCAGCTCCCACCAGGACAAAGCTGTCCAGTGTGTCCTCTGGTAGAGACTCAGTTTGAGTTTTATTTTTAGTTTCTGATGAATGTTTTGTTCTGCGGAGGAACCGTAGTGGTTCTGACGTCTCCATGTGGGTTCTGGTTTCAGGGCTTCAGAACCAAAGACGGACACGTTGTTGTAGCTGCAGGAAACGACAAGCAGTTTGTGCGCGTGTGTCAGGTGAGTCCTGACCTACCTGTAGGAGACCAGCTCGGCTCTGACTCTGTTCGGCTCTGATCTGGTTCTTCTGGTCTGGCCTTCTGGTTTTTTAAGTGTTTTTAAAAGTTTTTGGGTTGTTGAAGTTGCTGTCGTCTCACTGAAATTCAACAGAGTATTTAGTTTCAGCCTCTTGGGTTCTTCTAGTTCCATCCTCTGATCTGAATTAGTACTTTTGCATCAGCTGGTCTCACCAGAGTTCACAGTTCAGGTTTTGTTCTGAGTTTATTTAAACTTCCTGCAGCTCCGACCGATTGTCCTCTAATGGAGATCCAACTCCCGTTTGTTGATTCTGCAGGTTCTGGACCTGGTGGAGCTCACAGTGGAGCCGAAATACAGAACCAACAGGCTGAGGGTCCAGAACCGCAGAGAGCTGCTGCAGGTTCTGTCACAGAGGTGAGTGTTAGTGACGAGTGTTCTATCGGAAGGTTCTGCAACACTAAAGAGTCGGACCTTTAAAAACCTCATTAAATAATAAACCAGGTGCATCTTCTGACCACTGATCCATTAAAACCTGCAGCTTTAGTCGTCTGTTCCAGGTTCCTGCAGGAGAACACAGCTGATTGGCTGAGGAGGTTCCAGGGCTCAGGTGTTCCTGTTGGACCAATCAACAGCATCCAGGAAGTGTTCTCAGAGCCGCAGGTCAGTCCTCCCACTTCCTGCTGTCCCGATGTTTTAATGAGAGTCAAACATCAGACGTCAGTTTGAGGAGTCTCTGACAGAAATGTGAGGAATCGGTGAAAACTCTGAGCAGCGGATCTGATTCAGAACACTTCAGGTGGTGTTTGGGGTTCCTGGTTCTGGATTAGACGCTTCCATATGATTTCAAATGTTAAAGCTTTGATTCAGAACTTTGCTTTGATGGTTGTGAGGATCCTGCTGCTGGTTCTGGTTCTGTTTTGTATGTGAGCAGAAGCGTTTTGCTTTTGCTTCGATTGGACTCATGAATCCACAGCAGGATCCTTTAAACGGTCTGAGGGAACAACACAGGGTAACGGAGTCCAAAGAAAGCAGGAATCCTGTGTCCTAGAGAGAAAATACATCTAAAACACAAACGATAAATAAAATAAACGCATTTCCTGTTAAACAATGACTTTTTTAAACATCAGAACTGAGTTCCTGTTGGAGATTTTACTGTCTGAGGAGCAGGTCGGGTTCTAGTGGTTCTCCGATGGAGCTCAGAACCAGGAGCTCTATGAGCTTTGGACCGAAGCAGGTCAGGTTTTAAACAGCGTCCGTTTGACTGAAACGGGACGTTTCTGCAGCCGGAAAAGTGAACAGGGAACACCTGAAGGCATCACGGAGCAACCGAGAGGGAGGCTGTGTGTGTGTGTGTGTGTGTGTGTGTGTGTGTGTGTGTCACAGCTACTCTCCAAACTGTCTGTCCATATGGATTAAAAACACATTAGTCACAGATTACACAACTCCACAGGCTACACAAACACACTGCTGCAGAACTCATTGCTGTGTGTGTGTGTGTGTGTGTGTGTGTGTGTGTTAGTCTTTGGTAGTCTCTGTGGGTCTCTGTGTTCTGGACTCCTGTCTGAACCTGTATCAGTTCTGCTGCAGGCCACAGGGGGGCGCTGAAGGACCTGCACCTGCAGAGGAAGACGTACACACACACACGACTGGATTGTCTTCATGGACGAGATGTTCACTGGTTTGTGGCTGCAGGTCACGCGGCGGTTTGACTGATCACAGATCAGATGTTTCTGATCCAGTCAGACAGAAAGGGGGCCGAGTTCAGCTGGTCTCAGATCAGATCAGACATTCCTGTCCTCAGATCTTCTTTAAGTGTTTTCAGGACAGCAGCTCTCATCACCACCTGCTACGGCACCAGCAGATAAAAGCTGTGACTCACCGAGTGTGTGTGTGTGTGTGTGTGTGTGTGTGTGTGTGTGTGTGTGTGTCAGACCGGCCCATCTGCCCCTGTGAGCCTGATGCAACATTTTGTTTTCAGTTAACTTCACTTTGGTTTCACACAGTAACTGGACTCAGAACCAGGATCAGCTGACCCGATGTTCTGGTCCGGTCCAGAACTCCAGACCCAGTCCTTGTTCTACTTTCCTGTAGTTCTTTAAAGTAATCCCCAGTACTCTGAAGGAGTTTTTCTTTGAACTTTGTTTGAGTTTTCACTTCCGTTCACGACGTTGACCTCTGACCTCCTAACTCAAAGCGAGACATGTGAGTCTGTAACGTCCCACGTCCACTCCACCAATCATCAGCTCTGAGAACGGACGGTCAGGAAAAGGTGTGCTCAGATTAGCTTGTATGGTAGCATGTAGCTACCATACAAGCTAATCTGAGCACACCTGGTAGCATGTAGCCTCCTTCTTGAACCGTCACCTTATCGTGGTGGAGGAGTTTGAGTGCCCTAACGATCCTAGGAGCTATGTTGTCTGGGGCACTTGTGCCCCTGGTAGGGTCACCCATGGCAAATTGGTCCTAGGGGAGGGGTGAGACAAAGAACGGTTCAGAAGACCCTTCATGGAGAAGCAATCTAAGAGTCTGAGTACCCGGCCCGGAGGGTTACCGGGGTCTCACCCTGGAGCCAGGCCTGGGGTTGGGGCCCGTGGACGAGCGCCTGGTGGCCGGGCTTTCGCCCATGGGGCCCGGCCGGGCCCAGCCCGAACCGGAGACATGGGCTCATCCAACTGTGGGCCCACCACCTGCAGGAGGAGAGTGAAGGGTCCGGTGCATTGTGGATCGGGTGGCAGACCGAGGCGGGAGCTTTGGCGATCCGATCCCCGGATGGGAAAACTGGCTATCGGGACATGGAACGTCACCTCTCTGGCGGGGAAGGAGCTGGAGCTTGTGGAAGAGGCTGAGCGATACCGGCTAGATATAGTCGGGCTCACCTCGACACATAGCGTTGGCTCTGGAACCCGAGTCCTTGAGAGGGGTTGGACACTTTTCTTTGCTGGAGTTGATCCGGGTGAGAGGCGGAGGGCTGGGGTGGGCTTTCTGTTAGCCCCAAGACTCTCTGCCTGTATGTTGGGGTTTACCCCGGGGGACGAAAGGGCAGCTTCCCTACGCCTTCGGGTTGGGGAACGGGTCCTGTCTGTTGTTTGTGCTTATGCACCAAATAGCAGTTCAGAGTACCCACCCTTTTTGGAGTCTCTGGGATGAGTGCTGGATAGCGCTCCTACTGGGGACTCCATAGTCCTGCTGGGAGACTTCAACGCTCACGTGGGCAATGACAGCGTGACCTGGAGGGGCGTGATTGGGAGGAACGGCCCGCCCAATCTGAATCCGAGTGGTGTTCTGTTATTGGACTTCTGTGCAAGTCGCAGTTTGGCCATAACGAACACCATGTTCGAACATAAGGATGCCCATCGGTACATCTGGTACCAGGGCAGCCTAGGTTACAGGTCGATGATTGACTTTATAGTTGTATCATCTGACCTGAGACCGTATGTTTTGGACACTCGGGTGAAGAGAGGAGCTGAGCTGTCAGCTGATCACCTCCTGGTGGTGAGCTGGATCAGATGGCAGGGGAAGATGCCGCGCAGACCTGGTAGACCCAAACGTATAAGTGAGGGTCTGCTGGGAACGCCTGGCAGAAGAGCCTGTCAAGATGGTCTTCAACTCCCACCTCCGGCAGAGCTTCGACCGCGTCCCGAGAGCAGTGGGGGACATTGAGTCCGAATGGGCCTTGTTCCGCTCTGCAATTGTTGAGGCGGCTGTTGCTAGCTGTGGTCGCAAGGTAGCCGGTGCCAGTCGTGGCGGTAACCCCCGTACCCGCTGGTGGACACCAGAGGTTAGGGGAGCCGTCAGGCTGAAGAAGGAGGCCTACAGGGCGTGGCTGGTCTGTGGGTCTCCAGAGGCAGCAGACAGGTACCGGCGGGCCAAGCGAAGTGCAGCAGTGGCAGTTGCCGAGGCAAAATCTCGGGCGTGGGAGGAGTTTGGCGAGGCCATGGAAAAAGACTATCGGTCGGCTCCAAAGAGGTTCTGGCAAACCATCCGGCGCCTCAGGGGAGGAAGGCGGCAACTCGCTCACACTGTTTACAGTGGGGACGGGGAGCTGCTGACGTCAACTGGGGCTATAGTCGGACGGTGGAAGGAATACTTTGAGGAGCTCCTCAATCCCACCGACGCGCATTCCGAGGAGGAACCAGAGCTGGGAGACCTGGGGACGGACTGTCCAATCTCTGGGGCAGAAGTCGCTGAGGTAGTCAAACAACTACGCAGTGGCGGAGCCCCAGGGGTGGATGAGATCCGACCTGGGTATCTCAAGGCGATGGATGTTGTAGGACTGTCGTGGCTGACACGTCTCTGCAACATTGCGTGGTCATCGGG
>SSNR01000115.1:774227-793715 GCA_006937965.1 Callopanchax toddi
ATTGTTGAGGCGGCTGTTGCTAGCTGTGGTCGCAAGGTAGCCGGTGCCAGTCGTGGCGGTAACCCCCGTACCCGCTGGTGGACACCAGAGGTTAGGGGAGCCGTCAGGCTGAAGAAGGAGGCCTACAGGGCGTGGCTGGTCTGTGGGTCTCCAGAGGCAGCAGACAGGTACCGGCGGGCCAAGCGAAGTGCAGCAGTGGCAGTTGCCGAGGCAAAATCTCGGGCGTGGGAGGAGTTTGGCGAGGCCATGGAAAAAGACTATCGGTCGGCTCCAAAGAGGTTCTGGCAAACCATCCGGCGCCTCAGGGGAGGAAGGCGGCAACTCGCTCACACTGTTTACAGTGGGGACGGGGAGCTGCTGACGTCAACTGGGGCTATAGTCGGACGGTGGAAGGAATACTTTGAGGAGCTCCTCAATCCCACCGACGCGCATTCCGAGGAGGAACCAGAGCTGGGAGACCTGGGGACGGACTGTCTAATCTCTGGGGCAGAAGTCGCTGAGGTAGTCAAACAACTACGCAGTGGCGGAGCCCCAGGGGTGGATGAGATCCGACCTGGGTATCTCAAGGCGATGGATGTTGTAGGACTGTCGTGGCTGACACGTCTCTGCAACATTGCGTGGTCATCGGGGGCAGTTCCTGTGTAGTGGCAAACCGGGGTGGTGGTTCCCATTTTTAAGAAGGGGGACCAGAGGGTGTGTTCCAACTATAGGGGGATCACACTCCTCAGCCTCCCTGGAAAGGTCTACTCCAGGGTACTGGAGAAGAGGTTGCGGTCGATGGTTGAATCTCGGATTGAAGAGGAGCAATGTGGTTTTCGTCCTGGTCGTGGAACTGTGGACCAGCTCTTTACCCTCGCTAGGGTGATGGAGGGGTCATGGGAGTTTGCCCAACCAATCCACATGTGTTTTGTGGATTTGGAGAAGGCTTATGACCGTGTCCCCAGGGGCACCCTGTGGGGGGCGCTCCAGGTGTATGGGGTTGATGGTCTTTTGTTAAGGGCCATTCAGTCCCTGTACCAGAGGAGTGTGAGTCTGGTCCGCATAGCCGGCAGTAAGTCGGACCTGTTCCCAGTGAGGGTTGGACTCCGCCAGGGCTGCCCTTTGTCACCGGTCCTGTTCATAACCTTTATGGACAGGATTTCTAGGCGCAGCCGTGGTGTGGAGGGGGTTGGGTTTGGTGACAGGAGAATCGCGTCTCTGCTTTTTGCGGATGATGTGGTCCTCCTAGCTTCATCAGGCTCTGACCTTCAGCTCTTGCTGGGGAGGTTCGCAGCCGAGTGTGAAGCGGCTGGGATGAAGATCAGCACCTCCAAATCTGAGGCCATGGTTCTCGACCGGAAAAAGGTGGATTGCCAACTCCGGGTCGGGAGAGAGGTCCTGCCTCAAGTGGAGGAGTTCAAGTATCTCGGGGTCTTGTTCACGAGTGAGGGAAGGAGGGAGCGGGAGATCGACAGGCGGATTGGGGCAGCGTCTGCAGTGATGCGGACGCTGAACCGGTCTGTTGTGGTAAAGAGAGAGCTGAGCCGGAAAGCGAGGCTCTCGATTTACCGGTCGGTCTACGTCCCAATCCTCACCTATGGTCATGAGCTTTGGGTAGTGACCGAAAGAACGAGATCGCGGATACAAGCGGCTGAAATGAGTTTTCTCCGCAGGGTGTCCGGGCTCAGCCTTAGGGATAGGGTAAGAAGCTCGGACATCCAGGAGAGACTCGGAGTAGAGTCGCTGCTCCTCCATATCAAAAGGAGCCAGTTGAGGTGGTTCGGGCATCTGGTAAGGATGCCTCCTGGACGCCTCCCTCGGGAGGTGTTCTGGGCATGTCCTGCCGGCAGGAGGCCCCCAGGTCGACCCAGGACAAGCTGGAGGAAATACATCTTCAGTTTGGCCTGGGAACGCCTGGGCGTCCCAGCTGAGGAGCTGGTGGACTTGGCCGGGGAGAAGGTGGCCTGGGCTGCCCGACTTGGAATGCTGCCCCCGCGACCCGGACCCGGATAAGCGGAAGAAGGCGAGGCGAGGCGAGGCGAGGTAGCATGTAGCTAACTTTTCCTGGTGGATTTTTGCCTGCTTTGCTGAACGTAGTATTTCAGGCGGCCATGTTGGAAGTCACTTTGAGGGGTTATTGCAGAATTTACAGGACTTGCTGCATCACGGTCTTGATGTGTCAGACCTGACGAGTTGACTCTTGTGAGGTGAAGCGGATTCAAACCTCAGCTCTGTTTTTAAAATAAACATCATTTCTCCTCTTTTTCCCACACATTTCTCTTCAGTTTGGTTCTGTCAGTTGAAACACAAGCTTCAGTGATGACGCAATAAAACCCTGAGACTTATTCTAGTCTAAAAGAGCGACAAATGTCTAAAAATACATCAGCGTCCGAATCAAAGAGCGACCCGGTGGGTTTCTTCCATTATGTTGTCGGGGGTGTTCTTTTATCTAGAAAAAAATGTCCCAGACAACTTCTCTGAAACCAGTACAGATAAACCCTGGGTTGGTCAGGGGTCAACAGGAAGTGAAAACCTGTCCAGACGTAGACTCACTTTGACAAATGGAATCTGTCTGACTGATGTCCAGCCCCTCTCCTCCACTGGACCTTCTTAGTCATCATATGTTTGGTTGCCATGGTTTCCATTGTCTGCTTCTTTCAATCCTTCATCTTTTTTCCTTTTTGGTGGCAGTTTACAGTTCTTTCAGTTCTGACCTGACACTCACATTTTAATCTCATTCTTAGCTGCTAATAGAGTGTTTAAAACACTCTAATGTCTATTTAACAGCTCTGACCTGGAGGGTCACAGCTGAGTGACATGCCATTTAGCAACAACCAGAACCAGCTGGTAGATTAAATGTTTACCGTGTCTCATCGGCAAAGTGGCCAATAAATCCTTTTTCAAAATAAAAGACCTAAGTGCCTCTATCTGTTTGTGTCTTAGAGAAAAGCCCAAATCTAATTCGTCCAAAGTTGATGACGAAGACGTTTCAAACAAACGCGGTTCTCGAGCTCCCGCCATGTTGTTTAAATTCAGAGTCGGAGCTCTACCGTCATCGGCTAATCCCGCCCACCAAACCATTAAAGCGTTGTGATTGGCCCGGTACGAGAGCAGTGGGCTGCAGAGGTTCCAATGGAGCGTGGCTAGGCGGTCTAGTTTACTAGGCTAGCTGCTACCGTGACCTGGCAGAGGAAAGTGAGGCAAGTCTATAAAATGTTCATAAATTGTTTTAAAATCCCACAAACCTATTATACCGCCTACTCACCTGGCTGATGGTCCCTCCTACTCACCTGCACCAATAAGGAGTTTTTAGGCATCTATTAACTAATTTTGGCTAAACGTTTTAGAAACATCTGACAGTAAGTTGTGAACATGACTCGGCACCTGCAGCCGTGATGAGAGGTGTGTGATTTAAACGGGGTCTTTAGGCTCTTTGTTTTTGTGTCTTTAGTTGTATCGTAAATATGTTTGTCTCCGACTGGTAAATTAGATTTTCTTTGAATGTTTAGTGCTGGTGAAGGTTCTCTCTCCTATGTTCCAGTTAGAACTGACAAAGCTCCTCGGATGAAAAGCGAAACATCTTCAAAGAACCAAAGAAGTCCAGTTGTCTTCATTTGGACTCGTTTTTAGTGTCCCATCATGATGCAGAAAGTTTCACTGTTGTCTCTTCGTCCTGCTGACATCACTCTTTGAAGACATTGACCCAGATTGTCTTCACGCTCCTTTTGAAGCCCCTGAGGAGATCTTCTCTATCTGCTGATGACATCATGAACCTCAGGATTCTTCTGTCTGTGCGTTAGCATGAGATCATCCTCATCCTGCGTCTCTCGGTTTCTGGACTTCACTGCAGGTCCTGCTCTGTGCTCCAGGGCTCCTCTCCTGGTATCGGAGTGCTGACAGCAGCTCCTCTCTGGATTTATTTTACTCCCATAATTGCTCACATCTCTCCTGCAGTAAATGTTTCCCACATGAAGGCTGTGATTAGCAGAAAGCTCCTCTGTGAACAGAACTCTGCTGCAGCTCTGGTTCTCGCTCTGCAGCCTCCTGTTTACACTGAGCATGCTGGGAAATAATGGCTGCCTCTGTGATTAGCACGGCATGCATTCATTAGCATCCACTCAGAGGCAGTAAACACATCACGTCTCAGGTTTCTGGAGCTGGAGCTCCTTTGGTTCTCCTTCTGGTTCTTTGGGTCTTTTCAAGTTTTTGGTCAACTTTTACATTTCGGGCAGCAGGTTGATGGTTCTGTCTCTGTGAGATCAACTAGACCATCAAGTACCACCTGAATCAGAAACATCTGGACCTTTAAAGTCTGAACTGGACCGCCGTGACCTACAATTCCCCAGGCAGAACCGTAAGCATGAGAACCTCACAGACCAGGGATTACTGAGGTAGAACCTTCATCTGATGTTGACCCGGTGCAGAGATATCACCGACCTCGATCGAACCAGAACCGCAGTGGAAACTTGGTCAGACGGATCTGGGTTCTGAAGGGATGAGTCTGAATCGGGGGTTCTGCTGTCCCAGGGGTGTCTATGAATCGGGCTCTGGACCAGCCTTCTTCAGTTCTCACCCGTCTCTAAGAGAGGATGTTGGAGAATTTAGGAACCCAAACTGACCCAGTTCTGTTTGAGTTTTGCAGGATGAGATCAAATATGACCTGAAACTCTTCGTCACTGCAGACTTTATTTGTTGTGTCCTCTTCCTGTTTGTATCAGACCAGGTGGAGCGCCCCCTGCTGGTCTCAGATTACACCTGGGATCATTTAGTTTCCGTTTCCCTCGGAGGCAGCTGCTGTTTGAGTTTTCCAGGTCAAACGACCTTGTAGTGAAATCCAGACATTCCCAGAGTCCTCTGGTGACCTGAGCTGAAGCTGTTTTTATCAGAACCTCATCCAGACTCTGCTCTGTTTTCTGGAGCTGATCCAATAACAGGACCTCTCAGACCTGATCTCGTGGTCTGGAGCGGATTGTCAGAAAGCTTCGGTTTCTGGGCCGGACTGGGTCAAAGCAGCAGGATGTCCTCTAGTCCTGTTTTATTGTGTCTCCAGCTTTGTGCCACACAGCAGCTCTGCAGTCCAGCTGCTGCTAATCAGAACCCTAACCGCTCCGGAACCAAAACCTGGAAGTCATTTGGAAAGAACATCAGACGGTCCTGTTCCTCTCTCTCCTCAGTTCTGGCTCAGGGTCTCTCTGTGGTCCTGAAGACGTCTGTAAATAGTCAGTCCTCAGTCCACCTGAGCTGGAGGTGGAAATGGACTGGCCTGCGAACATGGAGGTCTCAGTCCAGACCCATGGGTCCATGATGGAGAAAAGACGTATCAAAGTCTGTCAGAGCAGGACGTCCATCTCAGTCTTCAGAGAACTCCATGAGAATTCTGGACCTGTTCTACTGGGACTCTGTCCTCCTGTTTCTCAGTCCTTTTGTCGTGGTTTTTGGACCTCAGACATGTGTTTGATCATCACAGTCCTTCAGTTTGTGTCTCTGTCCTCTGGTCCCTCTGTCTTCTCTGTCTCTGGACTTTAAACATGTGTCTCTCAGCTCGTCCCTTGGCGTCTCCGTCTCTGCTCCTGGACAGAGTCCAGGTCCTGAGGAGACCGTCTAGTGGGACCTGGTTTTAATATAGAGGCTACTGGAGGTGTGTTTGATTATAACAGCTGAGAGCTGAAGTCTGAGACGTGAGATCAGATAAGTCTTCTGTCCTCGGGCTGGAACCCTCCACAGGAAGCTGGAGTTGAACCTTCCACCGGGCAGTGTCAGTGCCTTGCTGAATGGAACTAAAGCTCATTTAATAGGATGTTAATGTCTTTATGATGTGATGTTTACAGGAACAGGGTGTTTAGTCTTCAGCTGATGGTCAACCTGCTTTTATTTAAACGTTTGTTCCTATTTCACCCTCCAGCTTCAGTGACGTTCTGAGGGGCGATTTAACAGACTGTTCCTCACCACTGAGACTCCAGCTGATTGGTTCTTATAACACTTTGTAAAGGCGCGAAGCTGCTGCTGATTCTCAGACTCGTGATTTTTGGTCAAACTTGGGACGAAACGGTGGAAATCCCATTAATGAACTTTTATAGCATAAAACCGTTTGACTGCTCTCTCAGACCTGCTTGTTTCAGCACTTCAGCTGAGGAAAAGAAAACTTCCAGCTCTACAGTCTGAACTGTTAACGCTGGCTGCTCTTAGTGGGATTTGAACCCGTGACCCTGACTGGAGGAACCTGGACCGTTTCTCGTAACTTTGTGAGATTTCTGGGATTTCCCTCTCTGACTCTGACGTGTTTTACTTGAGCGAATGAGATACGAGGCTTTCTGAGGTCGCCTTTGTTTGGTCTCTCCTGTTTTGGCGCTGAATTACAGTTTTTCTGTTGTCTTAAAAATCCTGAGAGTAATCATTTTCTCAAAGGTCCTGAAAACACTTTCTGGAATGAATCAAGTAGAGCGGACGTATCGGAGGACGCCGCCATTCCAACAAACTGTCAGACCACCGGAAAACAAAACCTTCATGGATGAACTGAAGGTTTCTTGGTCTCCAGAGGCTCAGACTCTTTCTCAAACTGTCCACTATGAGACATGAAGCAGGTAAAGATGATGTACAGCACCGTAACGTCAGATTAGCTTCAGATTTATCAGGTATCAAAGTGTTTCAGTTCTCATCAAGCTGATGGAGATGTTCCTCTGGTCTGGACTCATCCTTCACCGTCCTGAAGGCTCGAGGTCCTGGTGTGAGGTTGTTTCCTCCACTGAGGCCTCATTCAGAGGATTTATCTTCTCCTAGTGATCGGATGGCTGAATGTGAGGAACGAGCTGAGGATCCCCTAAAGGTCTGAGATGTTGAAGATGTTCTTTAGGTACATCAGGAAGAAGGTACACCTCGTCACACTAACACATCGTGTCCACATGTCTGAAGGTCTCTGAGAGGTCGAATCTTTGACCCTGATGGATTATGAAGGAAACGGTGCCTGTCCTCGACTCGTGGATTCCTTCTCACCATGTTCTGGTTGTTGGTGGGGGTTTGGTCCAGGACTGAGAGGATTTAAAGTCATGTTGACACTTGGTGGTGCCTCCAGGTCAACAGAGACCTAAACCCAGTCCTGGATAAACCACAGGCTGACAGCTGGATGTGTTTCTGCTTTGGATGAGGGCTGAGCTGATGAACTCGGAGAACTGTGACGGACTGATGACTGACAGAACTTTAAAATCCAGTTTCCACCATTTAAATGAGAGATAAACTCTCTCCCTGCTCTGTGATCCTCAACAGAGGTCTGTAGTCTGCAGGTCTGGGCTGAAAAAAAGTGCAAGTATTGTATTGAGACTTGGTCTTGTCAGGTTTTTAGTCTTTACTGACTTGAATCAGTATTAGGGTATTATGGTATGCACCCGGTGTTTAGAAATAGCAACATATCCGTTTCAATACTGTCATGAAAACAAATGCACGGTCAGCGCTGGACTGTTGGTGAGCCGATGGTAACGTTGGGCCGGTCTGGGCCCTCGCGCAGCCCGCTATCCAAGCGGCTTGTTGTAATCAGCACTTCCTTGTTGCGGTGCGAGCTCGTATAGCCGCCGGTGTGTTTGCGAGCTTGAAGTGCTTCAGTCAGCAGCGGTAGCCGTCCGAGCCGAACATCAGCTCTAAGTGCTCATGGTGGGAGCCATGACGGGCCGAATCATGGTCCCAGTCCAACCCTGGTCACGGTAATACCGTACACCGCGGGAAAATGTGGAGGAAGTTTGTCTATTAGGGATACAGCTCTCGATCAGGACATCCCTAACATTAAATCATCCAGTCAGGGAGATGCGTCTTCGTTAGCTTTCATCTGTTTCATGCTGTTTCACTTTATTTTGTGTTGGATCTTCATGTTTGAGGTCTAAGAGAAGCGTCTCCCGTGGGTGATCCAGGTGCTAATGTGACAAACCCAAACTGTTCGCACTAATTCAGATCCGGAACGATTCAATCTATACTTCTGTAGTTCTTGCAGACGGCTGCTCTGCTCTGTCATAGTTCTGAATTGAAGTCCTGTCGGCTCAGCCTCGTGTTTCCTCTCGGGGGGGGTTTGGTGGTTTGGAGGACGTTCAGTTGATCTGCAGTGAAACACTCGTCTTCAGCAGATAAATCATCAAACGTTGAGTCTGTTATCAGAGGGAGTGCTGAGTCGGCAGGGAGACTTCATCATAACTCTGCTGTGAGCGCGGTTTGGCTCAATGGCAGCATTTCTCTGTAATAAACCCAACGAGGAGGATTAAATCACACAGAGAAGTGATGAGGAAGCTCTCATGGAGCTAAAAGCTGTGAGTCAGAACTTCCTCTGGTTCTGCTCCTCCTGGGTGGGAGATCCATCACTTCGGATCGGAATCACAGATGATGAACCAAAACAAAGTGTTTGCTCTGCTGCTCAGACAGAGAAACCCTACACTGCCTCTGGACCGAACCGTCTAAATCAAACAGTGTTTGTGTAAAAGTTCAAAGGTCACATTTAATCAGCTGAGTTGGCTTAAAGTGTTTTACAGAAACGTTCTGAGAAAACGACTTGAATGTGTCTGACTTTAACCTTCTGTAATGCCTTCATATTTTATTGTTATCGGTGTCTTTAGACTCATTAAAGTGCCCATGACATGGTTTTCCATGTTTTCTGACTTATCTATCATGTTGCAACGTTGAGTTCTCACCTTAAACCTGCCAGAAAGAGCAACAAACGGCGTCCATCTGTCTCCTAGTCCAGCCAGTGAGAAGCTCTTCCAGATTTCAGACCCAGGTTTCAAACAGTTTTTTTCACTCCAGCCCGCTATGAGGTCATAGTGATCCGGACTTGCTTATATGGTCAATTCTCCGCCCACATGCACGTTCACGACAACTGGAGCGAGGCAGTGCCGCCGCCATTGCCCATAGACCGTGTAGTGTTTAGTTTCAGTTTCGTTTCTCTTTCATGCGACGGCACTGCCCCCTACTGGACACTGCCCCCTACTGGACACTGCCCCCTACTGGACACTGCCCCCTACTGGACACTGCCCCCTACTGGGCACTGCCCCCTACTGGGCACTGCCCCCTACTGGACACTGCCCCCTACTGGACACTGCCCCCTACTGGACACTGCCCCCTACTGGACACTGCCCCCTACTGGGCACTGCCCCCTACTGGACACTGCCCCCTACTGGGCACTGCCCCCTACTGGACACTGCCCCCTACTGGGCACTGCCCCCTACTGGACACTGCCCCCTACTGGGCACTGCCCCCTACTGGACACTGCCCCCTACTGGGCACTGCCCCCTACTGGACACTGCCCCCTACTGGACACTGCCCCCTACTGGGCACTGCCCCCTACTGGGCACTGCCCCCTGCTGCAGCAGAAGTGTCAGGCTGCCAAATAAGGAGAAACCCAGCAGAACCGGAAGGCGGCGCTTTCTTCTGATCTCTGAGTTTCTCCTTAGGAAATAATTACAGAGTATTTTGAGTTATAATGGTGCAACGCTAATCTAGAGGCATCAAAGATTACACCTGTTTAATATAAAGTGATTTAAATATGGAGTCATGGGCACTTTAAGTATTTGAAAAGTTTTTGGCTTCTTTTCCCTAATCGGTGTTTCCAGGAGCAGAGAGAAGGTACTTTTTAAGGTTTTTTGAAGAAAACCACCCATTTCTTTTGCCTTCACTTCTATAAGTTCCTACTGCATGGGGCTACATGGTGGTGCAGTTGTTAGCAATGTTGTCTTGCAGCCAGAAGGTTGCAGGTTCGAATCCCAGCTGTGGCCTTTCTGCGTGGAGTTGCATGTTCTCCATGTGCATAAGTTTCCTCTGGGTACTCCAGTTTCCCCCATAGATAACAACATGCCTGATAGGTTCATTGTTAAATGTGTACGCCGTTTTGGTTAAGCTAAGTGAATCAACATCTAGTTCTCCTATGTCTATGGTGGGAACACAGACCCTAAAAGCAGCAGTTTTTCTGGATTGATCCACACGGCTCAACCTGTGGAATCTCTAAACGGTGATGATTCCAACGCCACACAGAAAACCTCCACTCTGGTTGTGACACATCTAGTGAACAGACGAGAAATCCGATCTGTCAGTAGAACTAAAACTTAATAGAACGGATATCATCCAGTCCACCAGGGTGATACGATCCCTTAGCAGCGCCCCCTGCTGGCAGGATGATGATAATGATTTCAACCATAGATGACACATGACAGATGATCAGTAACTAGTCTGTTAACCCTGTAGGACCTACGGAAAGCCCACACTCACATTTGCTTTTTGATTTTCAAATGTTTGAAAATCCACAACCAAATAAGATGGAACAAAAATGTATTTTTTGCATATGAAACCAGAGGAATCCCACTTAAGCTGCACTCAGCAGGTTGGTAAACAAGCTACGTATCGCTAGCTATTTTACAGAAACACGCCTCAGAGCTCTCACCCCTCCCGTCGGGTATAATCCGTAGGCCGGCCTTCCCCAATGCAGAGTCTAACTCCAGCCGTAGAAACGCTCCCCCGGGTTTTCCTCTTTTTACCTTCAAACGCTTTTAGTTTTCTGCTAGCTGAAATGTATTTTTTTGGGGGGACTCTGGTATTTTTTCCTAAAATTGAAGCGCTAACAGCCGGCTGTTCCTGTCCTCCTCTCACTTCCGGGATGTTCTACTGCAAAATGTGTCCGGGCGGATTAATGGAGGATCCAAGCAGTGAGGAAGTGCGGCAGACAGACAGCTGGATTGTCCAATCATATTGTTTGGTCCGAACGATAAGATTGGCTGACGTTTTTAGAGAACTGCAGGACAACTACTTTATTGATTTATTTTGGGTTTTTTAGATCTCCACAATATATTTATAGCTATACTATGTTAGAACGTTGTTAAAAACCCCGTTAAAAGCTACATTGTTTACCAGATTAACGAGTGCAGCTTTAAATGATACATTGAACATGTCCCGGATGTCCCGGAAAAAACAATTGAACACGGGAGCTTTTATCAATCTGATCAGCAGTTCACAGCGCTTTATCAACAGGAATATATGTCATCACATTTTTATTTATTCTTATATTTTTGCCATTCTTGAGGGGGATCCTGACCAATGAAAGCCACACAAGGAGAAGGAAGTTGTGTTTAGTCCCTCTCTGTGTTATTGTGGACAGGAAGTGTCCAAGTCTGATCACAGCTCCAGTGTTTCTACTCAAACGTTTTCCTTTCTGTAGACAAGTTCCTAGAACATGAGGTAAATGGTTTCATTTGATGTCCAAACCGTCTCAAAGTGAATTCATGAACAGACTTGAAGTAATTAGCTGTGGTTTGAAAGGATTTTCCATCCATTCATCTTCTGAAACCACTTCATCCTCCACTGAGGGTCACGGGGAGCTGGTGCCTAAAGCTAGTTTATACTTCTCCAACAGCACGTTTGTGCTCACACTTATTGACGGAGACGTTTTACTTCTTCGTCCATGTTGTGAAGCAATTCTTCTCCAGGACAGCAGAGGGAGTATAATTTTTCTGCAGTAACGTCTCTGGTCGACTAAAGTTTGTTTACTTCAGCTCAGTAACGGCTGACAGAGAGGGGAATTTTGATTGAGCTGTAACGGATTGATGTCAAAGAACAAACAATGTTGTTAAAGGAGAGTGAAGAAGACCAAGGCGTCTGTTCAATGTCCGTCCACTGAACAGGACAAGGCAGAGGACAAACGAATCTGCAGCTCTTGTTAAACTTTTGCGCGACATTGTTGGATATAAATGTTCGTACTTTTGTACTTCTTCTGCCAGATGTTCCTCAAGCTGATCCATATCTGCTTCCACGAGATTCTACTTTTACTACTCTGTCGATACCGGCGTCAAGCCGGAAATGATCTTGGGTTGTTGGGCCGACCAATCAGAGACGTGCGCTCTCCGTCTCGTATGGTTAGAAAAGTGAGCTCGACTCCGTCCGTCCTTGCGAGCCTGATAGAGAGCCCTTGTGTTGACAGATAATGGCGTTGTGTGTCTCCGTACTGACGCAGATGGAGAAGTATAAACTAGCTCCAGCATCACAGGGCGAGAGGTGGAAGACACTCTTGCACCGCGACTTTGGAATGAACTTCCTTTAGTCTGACGCTGTATAGACAGTCTGGACTCCTTTAAAAAGCAGTTGAAGACCCAATTATTCAAAACAGCTTTTAAATAACTCTTTTGTGTTCTCTTGTTGTTGTTTAATGATTTTGATTTGTAATGATATTTTGTTTGTTTTATTAATTTTATTTGTTTTATCATGTTTGATTCTGTTTTCTGTGAAGCACTTTGTGATTTTTTCTGTGAAAGGTGCTATAGAAATAAACTTTACTTACTTACTTACTTACTCTGGACGGGTCACCAGTCCATCACAGGGACACACAGAGACAAACAACCAGTTACACACGCACTCACCTAGAGACAACTTAGAGACACTGATTGACCTGACCTGTATGTTTTTGGTCTGTGGGAGGAAGCCAGAGTACCTGGAGAAAACCCACACAAACTCCACGCAGACAGGCTGCAGAACTGGGCAGTGAACCCACGACCTGCGCGCTGAGAGGAAACAGTGCTACCCACCATGCAGCCCCGAATGAGATTTGAACTCAGATTTGTTTGAATGTTTTTCCTTTACAAGTTTGATGGATGCAGCTCTGAAATTTCTGTATTAGAAAAAAAATATGTGGAAAAACAAAATGCAGTTTTTAATTGTTTGTGGCGTTCTGCATTTTTAAACAAATTCTTTAGTTAAAGTTGGGATAAAATAGTTGCTTTGATGTCCAGCAAATTGGAAAACTCCAATAAGATTTCTGACTGACTGAGACATGTCAGAACACCTGACCAGCTTTAATTTTCTCTTTCCTGTTTGTTGACTGAGCATGATGCGTCTCATCAAACATCGAAACTCTTAATATTAACATGAGGAGAAGCTGCTGGTTGTCACCCCCAGTTCCCTCCTAGGCCTGACTTCTGACCTCTAATGTTACCTATAAAGCATCTGTTCTGGGAGTTTCTGTGGATCAAAGTCCATGAAGAATGTTTAGAACCGGCCTGCAGGTCTCTGTCAGACGGAGTCGGGTTTAGAGAGCTGCAGGCGCTTCGGTCCATGTGATCCTGGTTCTGATGCATCAATCATCAGACCCACCTTCACTCTGATCTCTCTCTAGACTGAATCATTTCTTCACTTTCTCAGAATGTTTGATCAAACTAAGCTAAAATATTCAACCTGCTGCACGAAACCAGCTGATAAACGGCTGTTTGACTGGAGCAGAGCTGGACATCATGAAGTCCAGCTTCGGGATCAGATTCAGATTTTTGGTAAATGATCAGAACTCTTCCTGAGCGGTTTTTGTGGAGGTAAACAGGAAAGTCAGATTTCTCGGCAACGGTCAGAGGTTTATTTAAATTTGTCTGCTTTCTTAGTCACTGTGTTTGTAAAGATTTGAGTAAAGGAAGTAGAGTTTAGATTCACAGACTTGTTAAAGAGCTCAGACGAAGTCGTGTTTCGCTGACCGTATAGACGCTGATCTGTTTAGCATCTTCCTGAGTGTTTGCTGCTCCAGGTCATGAATCACCAGCTGTGACGGCTGATCGTCTCTGGATCCAGGTCAGAGGAGAAGAGGAGGTTCCACTTCCTGGAAACACCTGAACCACCCCAGTTTCCTTGTTGCTGCTTTCCAGGAACAAAGACGTCACCGTTTAATTAATGTGTCCCAGACATGAAATGATTCAGTCCTTTGGTTCCAGTTGAAACTGAATAGTTTTGGTTTGTCAGCTGATGGTCCTGTCATCTTCATCTCTCCTCCTCCTCTCCGTCCTCTTCATCAGCTCTCCGGTTCGATTCGCTCTCTGAGGATGAGGGTTTGACGTGGAGCTGGATAATTAATGGTGTTCCAGTGGCCCAGGGCGTGTTGCCTCTCAGCTCTCTGATTACATTCTGACCCGGTTGGAGGTCAGAGGTCACACTGTGATTATAGGCGACTGGCCAACGGCGGCTCACTGCAGGAGCGTCAGGGGACACAGCGGCTGTTTGGTTAAACTTCACACATCCAGAGAGCTCTGCTTCACACACATCCATCCACATGTTCGAGCTGGGAGCAGACCAGTTTGACCAGTTCAACCAATGAGCTGCTGAAACTGAAGGTCTGTAACAATCAGAAAACCCACCAGGACCAAAACCTTCTGACGGATTCAGACCAGGAACTCCCCAAAACACAACCAGTCTGACTGGATCCGTACCGACGACTCCTCCTGTCCACCCGTAGGTTCTGATTCAGGACCTCCACAGAACATCTGTCAGGTTTTACCACCAGAGTTTTCTGTTTGATGCAGAAGCAGCCTGTAGTTGTGACCTGTTGGGGGCACTGTGGATGAATCCAGAGAGAAGAAGAAGTGAGACTTGATGCTCATGTTTCAGCCCTGAGGAGCGAGTCCTGATCCATGAAGGGGATGATCTGCAGCTTTCTTACCCTTTTTCTAAACCTGACCATTTGAGACAGCCACAGGAGGAGGTCTGAGCCTGGACTTCAGCAGATGCTAATCAGAGTGGGTGGAGGATGTGATGGAGCTGAGGGAGACTAATGTAAGGAAACAATCAGAAAGCCTCAGCGGTCGGAGGAAAATGGCTCTGTAACATCTGGGAAAGTGAGAGAGGTTTGATAAAGTCCAGCTACGCTGCAGAGTCCTCGAATCAGTTTTATAATGACCGCTCAGAAGGAGGAGGAGGAGGAGGAGAGTTCTGCTGTGTGATGGAGAAGGTTTCAGATGTAAAAGACTGTTTAGAGTTTAAGAACTCAAACAGGAAGTGACCTGTATGGCTAACGCTGGCAGAGTTTTATCTCCACAAGATGATACCAACGGTAACCATGGTAACGGTCCACATCGATGGAGATAGCTGAAGATAAAAGGAATCAAAGCTCAACCTGTGTCACATTAACAGTAATGACCTGGACCTGATGTCCGACAGGTGCTTCTGTCACAGGTCATCAGGCAGACTTTCAGCTTTGAAGGTGTGTGGTGTGTTATTACACACATGCGCACATGCACGCACGCACGCACACACACACACACAAACATACACACACACACATACACACCTCAGTTTCAGAAACATTTAGCTGAGTTCAGATTGAGTCACTTTTCTGATGAATGGACAAGTGATTTATAAAGGAAAGGCCTCAGAGCTCTCATCACCACATCTTTGTAACTACCTTCACCTTCATCCTCACCATCATCATCAATGTCATGATTATCAAGTAACATGACTCCTCTTCCTCCTGGTTTGTGAAGGTTCAGTAGTATATGGAACTGGTTTGTGTTTTATTAGTATTTAGACCTGGTTTGTGTTGGTTCAGTAGTATATAGACCTGGTTTGTGTTGGTTCAGTAGTATATAGACCTGGTTTGTGTTGGTTCAGTAGTATATAGACCTGGTTTGTGTTGGTTCAGTAGTATTTAGACCTGGTTTGTGTTGGTTCAGTAGTATTTAGACCTGGTTTGTGTTGGTTCAGTAGTATTTAGACCTGGTTTGTGTTGGTTCAGTAGTATATAGACCTGGTTTGTGTTGGTTCAGTAGTATATAGACCTGGTTTGTGTTGGTTCAGTAGTATTTAGACCTGGTTTGTGTTGGTTCAGTAGTATTTAGACCTGGTTTGCGTTTTTTAATATTTAGACCTGGTTTGTGTTGTTTCAATAGTATTTAGACCTGGTTTGTGTTGGTTCAGTAGTATTTAGACCTGGTTTGTGTTGGTTCAATAGTATTTAGACCTGGTTTGTGTTGGTTCAGTAGTATTTAGACCTGGTTTGTGTTGGTTCAATAGTATTTAGACCTGGTTTGTGTTGGTTCAATAGTATTTAGACCTGGTTTGTGTTGGTTCAGTAGTATTTAGACCTGGTTTGTGTTGGTTCAGTAGTATTTAGACCTGGTTTGTGTTGGTTCAGTAGTATTTAGACCTGGTTTGTGTTGGTTCAGTAGTATTTAGACCTGGTTTGCGTTTTTTAATATTTAGACCTGGTTTGTGTTGTTTCAATAGTATTTAGACCTGGTTTGTGTTGGTTCAGTAGTATTTAGACCTGGTTTGTGTTGGATCAGTAGTATATAGACCTGGTTTGTGTTGGTTCAGTAGTATTTAGACCTGGTTTGTGTTGGTTCAGTAGTATATAGACCTGGTTTGTGTTGGTTCAGTAGTATTTAGACCTGGTTTGTGTTGGTTCAGTAGTATTTAGACCTGGTTTGTGTTGGTTCAGTAGTATATAGACCTGGTTTGTGTTGGTTCAGTAGTATATAGACCTGGTTTGTGTTGGTTCAGTAGTATTTAGACCTGGTTTGTGTTGGTTCAGTAGTATATAGACCTGGTTTGTGTTGGTTCAGTAGTATATAGACCTGGTTTGTGTTGTTTCAATAGTATTTAGACCTGGTTTGTGTTGGTTCAGTAGTATTTAGACCTGGTTTGTGTTGGATCAGTAGTATATAGACCTGGTTTGTGTTGGTTCAGTAGTATTTAGACCTGGTTTGTGTTGGTTCAGTAGTATTTAGACCTGGTTTGTGTTGGTTCAGTAGTATTTAGACCTGGTTTGTGTTGGTTCAGTAGTATATAGACCTGGTTTGTGTTGATTCAGTAGTATTTAGACCTGGTTTGTGTTGGTTCAGTAGTATATAGACCTGGTTTGTGTTGGTTCAGTAGTATTTAGACCTGGTTTGTGTTGGTTCAGTAGTATTTAGACCTGGTTTGTGTTGATTCAGCAGTATTTAGACCTGGTTTGTGTTGGTTCAGTAGTATTTAGACCTGGTTTGTGTTGGTTCAGTAGTATATAGACCTGGTTTGTGTTGATTCAGCAGTATTTAGACCTGGTTTGTGTTGGTTCAGCAGTATTTAGACCTGGTTTGCGTTTTTTAATATGTAGACCTGGTTTGTGTTGGTTCAATAGTATATAGACCTGGTTTGTGTTGATTCAGTAGTATATAGACCTGGTTTGTGTTGGTTCAATAGTATTTAGACCTGGTTTGTGTTGGTTCAGTAGTATTTAGACCTGGTTTGTGTTGGTTCAGTAGTATTTAGACCTGGTTTGTGTTGATTCAGCAGTATTTAGACCTGGTTTGTGTTGGTTCAGCAGTATTTAGACCTGGTTTGCGTTTTTTAATATGTAGACCTGGTTTGTGTTGGTTCAATAGTATTTAGACCTGGTTTGTGTTGGTTCAGTAGTATATAGACCTGGTTTGTGTTGATTCAGTAGTATATAGACCTGGTTTGTGTTGGTTCAGTAGTATTTAGACCTGGTTTGTGTTGGTTCAGTAGTATTTAGACCTGGTTTGTGTTGGTTCAGTAGTATTTAGACCTGGTTTGTGTTGGTTCAGTAGTATTTAGACCTGGTTTGGATTTTTTAATATTTAGACCTGGTTTGTGTTGGTTCAGTAGTATTTAGACCTGGTTTGTGTTGGTTCAGTAGTATATAGACCTGGTTTGTGTTGGTTCAGTAGTATATAGACCTGGTTTGTGTTGGTTCAGTAGTGTATAGACATGGTTTGTGTTGGTTCAGTAGTATATAGACCTGGTTTGTGTTGGTTCAGTAGTATTTAGACCTAGTCTGTTTTTTTAGTATTTATACCCATTCTGTTGTGCATAATGTTGTCTCTGAGAGTACAGCCCAGTTTGTGCATTCAGCAGATGTTTGTCTTGGTGTCCAAGTGTCTCCCAGATTCCCAGAGTTGCTGCGAGGTTGTCTGAGGACACAGACGAGATGAGTCACTCTGATAGGATGAACTTCCTTGTTGTGATCTTGTTTTTATTTGTGGTCGGAGAAGAGGAGACTTCCTGTTTTCATTCATTCTCTTCTCGTTTTTTTAACATCACTGTCTTACCTCCTTTGTCTCCATTCTTTTCTTTTCTCCTCTCCTCCCAGTATTTTTTCGTTTTCTGTTCTCCCACAGAACAACTCTCTTTTTTCATCTTTTCCATCATTCTTTCAGTCTCTGCTTTTTAAGAAAGAACTCTTTTTATTCCCGTTCTTAATTTTTTCTTTTTGTCTTCCTGTCAATTTTTTACAAAAGTTTTTTCTTTTTATATTTTGTCGTTTTCCGTCTTCCTATTGTTTCCACGCTTTGCGTTTCTGTTTCCCACCACCAGTGGCAGCACTCTTAAGCAAGGCACTTCACCCTCCTCAAGTCTGAATTGGTAAACATGAAGAAAAAAAATGAAGTTAGTAAGTAAAACTTTATTTATGTAGCACCTCTCAAGATAAAAATCACAAAGCGCTTAACAAGAGAAAACTTAGTTAAAAAATAAACAGATTTGAATAAATGAGTAAGAGTTGAATAAACTTGACACAAATGAAAACAAACTTAAACAAAGACAGATTTAAACAGATGAGTCTTTAACTTCTTAAATGAGTCCACTGAGTCCACAGACCTCAGAGAGAGAGGAAGAGAGTTCCAGAGTCTTGGAGCTACAGATGAAAAGGCTCTGTCTCCTTTGGTTCTCAGTCTGGTTTTGGAACTGAGAGCAGACCTTGGTCAGAGGACCTGAGGGACCTGGAGGGAGTGTAAGGTTTTAGAAAAGCAGTGATGTAGGCAGGAGTCAGTCCATGCAGGGCTCTCTAGGTCAGAACAAGGATCTTGAAGTGAATTCTAGACTCAACCGGAAACCAATGCAGCTTCATCAACAGAGGAGAGACATGAGAGAATCTGGATGATTTAGTCAGAAGTCTGGCAGCAGCATTCTGTAGAGTCTGTAGTCGGTTTATGGAGGTTTTAGAAAGGCAGGTGTAAAGGGCGCTACAGTAGTCCAAGCAGGATGCAACAAAAACATGGACTAAGACGTCCATTTCAGGACTAAGACCTCCGTTTCAGGACTAAGACCTTTGTTTCAGGACTAAGACCTCCGTTTCAGGACTAAGACCTCCGTTTCAGGACTAAGACCTTCGTTTCAGGACTAAGACCTCCATTTCAGGACTAAGACCTTCGTTTCAGGACTAAGACCTCCGTTTCAGGACTAAGACCTTCATTTCAGGACTAAGACCTTCATTTCATGACTAAGACCTCCATTTCAGGACTAAGACCTCCATTTCAGGACTAAGACCTTCATTTCAGGACTAAGACCTCCATTTCAGGACTAAGACCTTCATTTCAGGACTAAGACCTCCATTTCAGGACTAAGACCTTCATTTCAGGACTAAGACCTCCATTTCAGGACTAAGACCTTCATTTCAGGACTAAGACCTTCATTTCAGGACTAAGACCTCCATTTCAGGACTAAGACCTCCATTTCAGGACTAAGACCTCCGTTTCAGGACTGGAGACAATGGAACCAGGTTTAGCGATGTTTCTGAGGTGGTAGAAACAGGATTTAACCAGAGATCTGATCTGGTTCCAGAGTAAAACCTGAGTCAATGGTTACTCCAAGGTTTCTGACAGTAGATTTAACTAATGAACCCAGAGGTCCAAGGATCTCCTTCACCTTTAAAAAAAAATGTTTTCTGATTATTTCAGTTTTGCTCTCGTTACGTTGTAGGAAGCTGCCTGACATCCAGCTCTTACTGTACTGTAATAGAATCCAGGC
>SSNR01000115.1:793805-804583 GCA_006937965.1 Callopanchax toddi
GTATTTAGACCTGGTTTGTGTTGGTTCAGCAGTATTTAGACCTGGTTTGTGTTGGTTCAGTAGTATTTAGACCTGGTTTGTGTTGGTTCAGTAGTATTTAGACCTGGTTTGTGTTGGTTCAGTAGTATTTAGACCTGGTTTGTGTTGGTTCAGTAGTATTTAGACCTGGTTTGTGTTGGTTCAGTAGTATTTAGACCTGGTTTGGATTTTTTAATATTTAGACCTGGTTTGTGTTGGTTCAGTAGTATTTAGACCTGGTTTGTGTTGGTTCAGTAGTATATAGACCTGGTTTGTGTTGGTTCAGTAGTATATAGACCTGGTTTGTGTTGGTTCAGTAGTATTTAGACCTGGTTTGCGTTTTTTAATATTTAGACCTGGTTTGTGTTGTTTCAATAGTATTTAGACCTGGTTTGTGTTGGTTCAGTAGTATTTAGACCTGGTTTGTGTTGGTTCAGTAGTATATAGACCTGGTTTGTGTTGGTTCAGTAGTATTTAGACCTGGTTTGTGTTGGTTCAGTAGTATATAGACCTGGTTTGTGTTGGTTCAGTAGTATTTAGACCTGGTTTGTGTTGGTTCAATAGTATTTAGACCTGGTTTGTGTTGGTTCAGTAGTATTTAGACCTGGTTTGTGTTGGTTCAGTAGTATTTAGACCTGGTTTGCATTTTTTAATATTTAGACCTGGTTTGTGTTGGTTCAGTAGTATTTAGACCTGGTTTGTGTTGGTTCAGTAGTATTTAGACCTAGTCTGTTTTTTTAGTATTTATACCCATTCTGTTGTGCATAATGTTGTCTCTGAGAGTACAGCCCAGTTTGTGCATTCAGCAGATGTTTGTCTTGGTGTCCAAGTGTCTCCCAGATTCCCAGAGTTGCTGCGAGGTTGTCTGAGGACACAGACGAGATGAGTCACTCTGATAGGATGAACTTCCTTGTTGTGATCTTGTTTTTATTTGTGGTCGGAGAAGAGGAGACTTCCTGTTTTCATTCATTCTCTTCTCGTTTTTTTAACATCACTGTCTTACCTCCTTTGTCTCCATTCTTTTCTTTTCTCCTCTCCTCCCAGTATTTTTTCGTTTTCTGTTCTCCCACAGAACAACTCTCTTTTTTCATCTTTTCCATCATTCTTTCAGTCTCTGCTTTTTAAGAAAGAACTCTTTTTATTCCCGTTCTTAATTTTTTCTTTTTGTCTTCCTGTCAATTTTTTACAAAAGTTTTTTCTTTTTATATTTTGTCGTTTTCCGTCTTCCTATTGTTTCCACGCTTTGCGTTTCTGTTTCCCACCACCAGTGGCAGCACTTCCCAGCACCAGCAAGGCACTTCACCCTCCTCAAGTCTGAATTGGTAAACATGAAGAAAAAAAATGAAGTTAGTAAGTAAAACTTTATTTATATAGCACCTCTCAAGATAAAAATCACAAAGCGCTTAACAAGAGAAAACTTAGTTAAAAAATAAACAGATTTGAATAAATGAGTAAGAGTTGAATAAACTTGACACAAATGAAAACAAACTTAAACAAAGAAAGATTTAAACAGATGAGTCTTTAACTTCTTAAATGAGTCCACTGAGTCCACAGACCTCAGAGAGAGAGGAAGAGAGTTCCAGAGTCTTGGAGCTACAGATGAAAAGGCTCTGTCTCCTTTGGTTCTCAGTCTGGTTTTGGAACTGAGAGCAGACCTTGGTCAGAGGACCTGAGGGACCTGGAGGGAGTGTAAGGTTTTAGAAAAGCAGTGATGTAGGCAGGAGTCAGTCCATGCAGGGCTCTCTAGGTCAGAACAAGGATCTTGAAGTGAATTCTAGACTCAACCGGAAACCAATGCAGCTTCATCAACAGAGGACAGACATGAGAGAATCTGGATGATTTAGTCAGAAGTCTGGCAGCAGCATTCTGTAGAGTCTGTAGTCGGTTTATGGAGGTTTTAGAAAGGCAGGTGTAAAGGGTGCTACAGTAGTCCAAGCAGGATGCAACAAAAACATGGACTAAGACGTCCATTTCAGGACTAAGACCTCCGTTTCAGGACTAAGACCTCCGTTTCAGGACTAAGACCTCCGTTTCAGGACTAAGACCTCCATTTCAGGACTAAGACCTTCGTTTCAGGACTAAGACCTCCGTTTCAGGACTAAGACCTCCGTTTCAGGACTAAGACCTCCATTTCAGGACTAAGACCTCCATTTCAGGACTAAGACCTCCGTTTCAGGACTAAGACCTCCATTTCAGGACTAAGACCTCCATTTCAGGACTAAAACCTCCATTTCAGGACTAAAACCTCCATTTCAGGACTAAGACCTTCATTTCAGGACTAAGACCTCCATTTCAGGACTAAGACCTCCGTTTCAGGACTGGAGACAATGGAACCAGGTTTAGCGATGTTTCTGAGGTGGTAGAAACAGGATTTAACCAGAGATCTGATCTGGTTCCAGAGTAAAACCTGAGTCAATGGTTACTCCAAGGTTTCTGACAGTAGATTTAACTAATGAACCCAGAGGTCCAAGGATCTCCTTCACCTTTAAAAAAAAATGTTTTCTGATTATTTCAGTTTTGCTCTCGTTACGTTGTAGGAAGCTGCCTGACATCCAGCTCTTACTGTACTGTAATAGAATCCAGGCATTTCAGGAGGTTGTGGACCTTGGAGAGGTTGTTCGGAGGAAAATATATGTACAACTGCATATCGTCAGAGTAGCACTGATAAGATATGTCCTGGAAGGAAGACAGTATTTGACCAAGAGGGAGCAGATAGAGCAGGAATAGCAGAGGTCCAAGGACAGAACCCTGAGGAACACCAAACTGTACTGAACAGGAGAGGGATTTGTAGGTAGATGAAGCCAGGAAGGTTGATCTATCAGACAGATCTGAGGACAGCCACTTCAGCACAGATCCTGACAGACCAGCCCTACATCTCAGTCTGTCCAGGAGGATCTGATGATGGATGGTGTCAAATGGGCAGCACAGAGCATTTACCTGCATCAGGATGTCATTAGAGACTCTGAGAAGAGCTGTTTCTGTTGAGTGGGATTTACTAAACCTGATTGAAAATGGTCTATAATGCTATGCTGAAGCAGTGAGGAGGACCCTGACACAGTTTTATTCAGGCTGTCAGTTTTCTAGATCTGAACTCAAACCTTCCGTTTGCTAGTCTGAGCTGGACTCAAACCCTCCACCCGATCTTCTCAGACCGTTGGTTTTCCGGGTCTGGAATTCCACGGAGCATAGTTTGGTTTNCGTTTCAGGACTAAGACCTCCATTTCAGGACTAAGACCTTCGTTTCAGGACTAAGACCTCCGTTTCAGGACTAAGACCTCCGTTTCAGGACTAAGACCTCCGTTTCAGGACTAAGACCTCCATTTCAGGACTAAGACCTCCGTTTCAGGACTAAGACCTCCATTTCAGGACTAAGATCTCCATTTCAGGACTAAGACCTCCGTTTCAGGACTAAGACCTTCATTTCAGGACTAAGACCTTCATTTCATGACTAAAACCTCCATTTCAGGACTAAAACCTCCATTTCAGGACTAAGACCTTCATTTCAGGACTAAGACCTTCATTTCAGGACTAAGACCTCCATTTCAGGACTAAGACCTTCATTTCAGGACTAAGACCTTCATTTCAGGACTAAGACCTTCATTTCAGGACTAAGACCTCCATTTCAGGACTAAGACCTCCGTTTCAGGACTAAGACCTCCGTTTCAGGACTAAGACCTTCATTTCAGGACTAAAACCTCCATTTCAGGACTAAAACCTCCATTTCAGGACTAAAACCTCCATTTCAGGACTAAGACCTTCATTTCAGGACTAAGACCTCAGTTTCAGGACTAAAACCTCCATTTCACGACTAAGACCTTCATTTCAGGACTAAGACCTCAGTTTCAGGACTAAGACCTCCGTTTCAGGACTAAAACCTCCATTTCAGGACTAAAACCTCCATTTCAGGACTAAAACCTCCATTTCAGGACTAAGACCTTCATTTCAGGACTAAGACCTCCATTTCAGGACTAAAACCTCCATTTCAGGACTAAGACCTTCATTTCAGGACTAAGACCTCAGTTTCAGGACTAAGACCTCCGTTTCAGGACTAAGACTTTCATTTCAGGACTAAGACCTCCATTTCAGGACTAAGACCTCCGTGACCTTCATTTCAGGACNCAGTTCAAAAGATTCGACTCGTTCATGAACGCCACATCACTAGTCATCACCTACCTGTGGGTAGCCTATCAGATCTCACCACAGAACATTTAACGTTTTTATTGGCTGACAGCAGGAGAACTGGTTCATTATAAAATGGCTTGTACTTGTATAGCGCTTTGCCAAGGAGACCTACTTCCATAAAGACGTATCCGAATGTTGTTTCCAAACCTCACAGATGAAGAAAAATAACACAAAGCCAGGAGCTGCACAGAGATTATCTTCAAAGAACGTTACCAGGTTTAGCCTAGTAGCCAGTATTTGTATTTATGGACGTATGTGTCTTTGGAGCCGCTGCGTCATGTCCTTGCGCCGTTCAGCGGAGGCTTACAGCTGTTCTTTGTCATAAAGTAGTCCCTAGTCTAAAATAGTACCTGTAATTCCTTCGTGTTACTTTTTATTTTCACTTACAGTCGATATGTTTACTGAGGTCACTAGTCAGAATTAGTATCACTAGTATCACTACTGAGTGAGTTTTAAGGACTTTTTTCTGACAATGCTAGTTGTTACCATTCACTTAGTGTTTTATGCTAAGCTAATGCTAAAGGAGTACTGCTGGATCAGGATAACAGCTGGGCTGGTTACTAATTGTTTTTGCCCACTGATCTAACTATGAGGAATATGACAACAGATTAAAAAAATCACTTTCTGGTGGAATATCCCTTTAATGATATGCACACTCCTCGCTTCTGATTGGATAACAGAAACGTCACTACTCCCCCTTATACAGATCACATCAAAATGCTTTATTCAAGGATAAAGGAGAAATTCTTCGAGGAAGCGCTTCCTCAGCGTTTGTCAGTGAATGTTTCAGAATAGTAATACCTACATGTGAACGGACATTTTCTCCTAAAAGAGCAGAACGTTCTGCGGTGACACCTGAACCAGGGTGAAAGCTGTCCGTAGGACGTGGGAGTTGCTATGTTAACATTAGCATGTGTGGCTAACCACAAGGACCTGAGAATAACTGCTAATATCACAGCAAACGTATGTTACAAACTTACACAACAGCTGTTCCTAAAGGCGTTTTCGTCCTCGGTGCTAAAAAAATCCTAGCCTGGTAAACCAGACTATATATGTAGATCTATAGTCTGGCCACGGTCCACTGAAACGACTCATTCATAGGGGCGGGAACAACGGTTGTCAATCAAACCGTCTTCACATGCTATTGGATAGCGCTAGAGCCGTTTAGCAAAAACAGGAACCAGCTGGTAGATTTACCGTGTCCCGTCAGCAAAGCGGCCAATAAATCCTCTTTCAAAATAAAAGATTTTAGTGCCTCTATTTGTTCACGTCTTAAAGAAAAGCCCAAATCTAAATCGTCCAAAGTTCATAATAAAGACGTTTCAAATGAACACGGTTCCTGAGCTGCCGCCATGTTGTTTAAATTCAGCCGGAGCGCTGACATCATCGACTAATCCCGCCCTCCAACCTGTTTAGGCGTTGTGATTGGCCCGGTACGAGACTGACCGGACCAATCAGTGGACTGCAGAGGTTCCAGTGAGCGTGGCTAGACCAAATTTCTGCAGAGCAGAACTGACAGTCTAGTATACAGTACTAGGCTAAAAAAAACATTCCTATAAGAAAATTTAAACATTTACGCACACCCGGCCTGGGCCACAAACCCAGATCTCCCACATGAGAGGCGGCGTCTTAGACCTCTACGCTACAGTTCAGTTGTTATGATTTTGTTCTGTTTCTATACATAAACATTACGTGTCGTGATTCAAGATCGCAAAAAATTTGTGTTGCTTACAATTTTGTGGGTCAGTTCACTAAGAATATTCTTGCATGTGAATTTAAATAAAATCATAGATTTTTTACTGACCAATGGGGCTCCCAGACCACACGAGGCCCCTAGGCTCAAGCCATATCCAACCTGTGCATTATCCGGGCCTACCTGTAGGGCGGCGCGAGCCAAGATGGACCAGACCATGTATGCAAATTCACAGAGTGACGTAGATCTGCGAGGTTTTTCAAATCCAGTGTTTCAGCCTCTATTTTCTATCAGAGGCTAAAGCTGGAGGTCCATGTAGAAACTCAGAGTGACCAATTTTAATCAGAAAAAACATTAAATAAAGTGTTTTTCAGTAAACCACACCTTTAAAAGGTTGAATTAGTGATTCTTACATTTGTATTTTAATATTATAAAAACACACTGAGTTGTGTTCCATGAAGCTCTGGAGAACACACACGGAGCGTCCTGCCATCAGCGTCTGATGATGTCATGTGAAGCTCTTCGTAGACGTGTGCAGTTGTTCTGTTTGTCTACGTTTATCTTCTAAAGAATAAAAATTGTACTTTTTATTATTAAACGTCCTTTCTGTTTGTGGGTAAATGTAGATGCTTTTAAGCCTGGTGCAAACCATCACATTTTGATCAATAACATCTTTTTAAAGCTCACAGAAACATTAAACATAGAGCAGCTGTTTATTTGTGGTTCTATTCAGTCAGATTGACTCTGGTCTTGCTGCTGAATGGATTTCTGGGAAACGCAGGTCGTTTTCAGACGTGTCAGTCCTGTAGATGAGTTAGTCTGAGGGGAAAAGGAAGCCGACGGGTTAAATCTTCTCTCTCGGTCCTCGGGTTCCGTTTTACCAGCTGGGTTGAAGCTGTCACTTTGAGCCGTGGCGTTCAGGGTGCCTCGGCGCTCTAAATGAAGTCACGTTTGGCTGGGAGCTAACGCCGTCTGCTGCTCCTGAACAGCTCCTGATCTGAGTCCTGATCCACACCTGGAACACAGCTGCTGCACACACACACCAACACACACACAACACACACACTGGTAATCTTTTTTCACCACAGTTTCCCTCCATAAGGACAATGCTCCCATCCAAAACACACTCATTCCACACGCCAAAGTTTCCACTTCACGCAAACCTAAACACACTCCGGCTCAGAAAACAGAGGGGAATTCATCCCTGATATCACCTCCTCTCCTCCAGCGCTGTGAGGCTGTCGTTTGGACCAGACTGAAGAATCTCAGCAGACATCTGTTAAACTGCACCAATATTTGTTCAACAGTCGTGTCCCCAGAGCTTTAGCCCTGCTGCCGGTCGTCCGCTGAGTTCTCTTCTCCCGGCATCAGTCCACCAACATTCAGTGTGTTCAGATTTAGGAGGAAATACCTGCAGAACCTTAATATTTCACCACCTTTAAATCCAGTCATTTACCTGCAGATTAAATGATCATTAAATCTGTCTGAAGGCCAGACTTCTGTAGAACTGGCTCAGAACTGAGATCCAGATTCAGACTGTGTTAGTGGTGTTGTCTGAAGGTAGCTTGTTTCTCCAGCATGGAGCCACAGGGGCCTGAAGCTGCCTTGTTTGTAGGGAGTCGAGGTTCCTGAGAGGTCCAGAGTAGAATAATCTGCTGCAGACCCAGAAGTCTTCAGAAGCCTGATTATCACACATAACCTCAAACCAGGTGTGTTGATGCAGAGAAACATGGAAAATATGCAGGTAGTGGACCTGAAGGACCCTGTTCTAGACCATCTGTAGGGTTTCACTGTGCATGGTGGGAGCTGAAGGAGAACCAGGATCAGAACCATTAAGTCAAGGCAGATCCCAGCTGGTTTCACTGGTGTTGGACCGAAACAGGACGAGGAGAAGACCTGGTCCCACAGGTGCTGATGTTTAGACCCACAGTGTGTTGGATTCACTGATTGATCAGAAAATACTGAAGTTACTAATACCTTCAGAACATCAGTCCCAGAACCCAGAGTGACCTGGACCAGGCCTCTCTTCTGCAGGATCTATCTGAGACTTTTATCACTTTGGATAGAAACGAAGACCTGTCAGTAGGTCTTTAGTTAACCAGGTTTAACGAAGGCATTCAAGCTGTCATGAAGCCATGAATCATTAAGTCTGTGTGAGATCAGAATCAGGACCAGAACCTGTGATCTGACTCACGGAGTCCTACAGAGACCTTTAGCTGGTAGGAGAGAATGTTGTAAAGGTTAGACATGTCGCCCTGTCAGCGTTAGAAACCTGAAACACTTTAAACCAGAAGCTCCGTCTGTTAAAGGAAGGGAGGAAGTGACGTCATCAGTCACAAACAGACGCTTTCTCTGAGCTCAGACTGAAGGTTTCCCTCCTGTTATGGTTGGTTCAGCTGCTTTTTGTTCTGTTGATAACAGGACTACTGCAGTCTTCATAGACCTGACCCACTGAGTGACCTTCACTCGGTTCCTGGTCCTCATGGATCCGATCCAGGAGAGAACGTAGGGACTTTATGTAAAGAGACCTCTGTAACCATTAGAAGCTCCTGAGTAACGTAATATTCTCCTGATTTAAATCAGCAGCACTCATGCAAATCTGCCCCCCAGCTGGTTTATGGTGTTCTTCATGGAGAACCAATAGAAACATGATGTGTGTTTATGGAGAGGTGCTGGAACCTGAGTAGATCCTTCAAAAACAACGATTCAGATCTGAGACTTGATGACGTTCTTCACTGTTTATATGCGAGTGTTAACAGAACCTGTACTGACCACTAATAACTAGCACCTTGTTATTATTGTAAAACATTCTTAGTAACATCCACATGATGCACCACTGAGCCAGAATCCCTGTCAGGCTCTGATGTTCTGGACCTGAACCTCAGAGTTCTGGGTCCAGAACGTTTGCAGTTAGTCTTTGGGTTAGATGATTTGTTGGACTCCCAGAATGTCTTGAGCTTAGTCATGTGATTAACTTGCTACCCTGGTAAGCACATGACTCCATCATGGCGGACAGCAGTAGGGGTGTCAAACTCCAGTCCTCGAGGGCCACAATCCAGCATGCTTTAGAAGTCTCTCCGCTCCCTCACACCAGATTTGAATCAGTGGATGATTAACAAGCTTTAGCAGAGCTTGAGGACTTCCTGAAGATATAATTTAACAAAAGATTCAGGTGTGTTGAATCAGAATAAGTACTAAAACTTGTAGGACACCGGCCCTTGAGGACTGGAGTTTGACACGCTGCTCTAGATCATCATGTCCAAAGTGTGGCTCAGGGGCCGTTTGCAGCCCTATCAACTATTTTGTGCAGCCCTCAATTACATTTGAAGAATGGTAGGATTTAGTCCTCTGTCCGGTGTTAATGTAGAGAACTATACTACCACCATACTAATGTATGGCCACGCACAGAATACAGATACTTTTAAAGATGTAAACGTTTTCAGTCCAATCCAGAGAATTGGGTTAGGGTTATTTGAATTTCCTGGTCAATAGAACAACAGACACTCACTGATTTTACGGACTTGTGAGCTCCGTTCACAAACCTGACTAAATCCAGCAGCTTTACTGAAGAACGACGGACTCGGGTTCCTGTTGCTGATAATCAACTAGAATTTACAGTATTTCCAAGAAACTAGAAAACAATCAACCAATCAAGTTCAGGAAACGTGATACTTTTCTTTTACTGAGGCAAATGTATCAGACTCTTTATTTTCTGTTTTCTGAGCAGTAGGAATGAAACCTATCTATAAAACATTTTTGTGGCTCGTGAGGACTTTTAATTTGAAGAATTTGGCCTTTGTCTTGAAAAGGGTGACCGTATTGTGGCGACTGTGGGCATCTCTGATTTCATGTGGGCGCATCGGGTTCAATTCCCAGCCTGGCCATGTGTCGAAGCATCCTCGGGCAAGAGACTGAACCCCAACCGCCCTCAGGTCTCTCTTGCAACAGAGATTCCTAACCTCGATGGGACATTACCTGAATAAATAAGGGTTACAAGAGGTTTGTCAACTGGTCAGTAGCTCTATAAGTGATGAAGCTAAAGGAAGGCTGGAGGGAAGAAGAGTGTATACTGTATTGCCCTCCAGGTGGGTGTGGCCTTGTGGCTCTGATGTCATCTTCTTGAACCCTTTTGATGTTTCTTGGTTTTCTCTCCAACTGAAGGAGGCCAGTTTGACATCATAACCTCTGATTAACACAATAAACTCCACGTTGGCTCAAACGTCGAGGGGAAAAAACTCATATCAAAAAAGATCAAATATTTTTTCTGATTACTTGATGGGATGATGGAAACATGTTCCTCACATAACTGATCACATGATCGATCAGCTGTTTCAGGAGCATCATGGTTGTTTTTTCCAGTAAGGATGAAGCCCCTGGGTTTTTTCTTTAACCTCCTAGTTAAAGGTCCTGAGGCAGGGTAAACGACCCCGGTTAAAACAAATATACCTTCAAAAAACCAAGTTACAGGGAGGCCTTGCTTTACCAAATTTTCGTTTCTATTACTGGGCATCCAACCTGAGAAGTATTGTGTATTGGAGCTCTCACTATGACGGACCTGCCTGTCCTGATTGGGTTGCGCTGGAGTCCTGTCAGTACAGTAACACTTCTCCCTTGGCTGTAGCCAACTCAGCTCTACCTTTGTGTTTTCCTGTATCATTTAATAACCAGTGGCGGCTGGTGAAATTTTTTTTGGGTGGGGCGCATTGTTGCAGGTCAGTTTTCAGATGTGCGAAAAATCACATATCATCACCACTAGGGCAGGAAATGATGCAAAATATTTTCATCTGAATGAATATTTTGCTGGAAAAAATCCCTACCACCAGTTCTCAAAAAATGTGGTGCTGTTAGGTCTAATTCTACACATCAAACAGTAAAAAATAAGTGA
>SSNR01000115.1:804593-825795 GCA_006937965.1 Callopanchax toddi
TCCAGGAGGATCTGATGATGGATGGTGTCAAATGGGCAGCACAGAGCATTTACCTGCATCAGGATGTCATTAGAGACTCTGAGAAGAGCTGTTTCTGTTGAGTGGGATTTACTAAACCTGATTGAAAATGGTCTATAATGCTATGCTGAAGCAGTGAGGAGGACCCTGACACAGTTTTATTCAGGCTGTCAGTTTTCTAGATCTGAACTCAAACCTTCCGTTTGCTAGTCTGAGCTGGACTCAAACCCTCCACCCGATCTTCTCAGACCGTTGGTTTTCCGGGTCTGGAATTCCACGGAGCATAGTTTGGTTTGTGAGCCATAATCAAATCAAAATGTGTCTGCATACTTTCCCATGGGGATGGAGGAGGAGGGGAAGGGGGTCCAATTAAACGGTGACACTCGGAGAGAATGAGAGATAAACAGACGGATAATCACCAGGAATGGACAGAGTCTCAAACAAAAGGATGGAGGAGGGCGGAGGAGAGAGAAGGGGGAAGGGAGCAGCCACTGGTATCCTGTGTTATTTTTGGACTCTTTCAGGAGCTGAAACGTGTTTTTACGTAACGCTGCATCAGGCAGCAGCTAACGAGCTAAAATACCAACATGTATCTGAAATGAGAGATCAAACAGTAGAGAGAGAGGGGTGGGGGGGTAATCTGGACCCACATCTGTGGCTCATTAAACCAACAACACCTTCTAATCCCGGCACTCATTACCGACCAGAACACAAACACCGCCACGGCACTGTGTGATTATATTTACTTTAGATGATGATGGGAAACGTTCCGGGTCAAAGGTGAAGCGCTCGCTTTACACGAACCAGAACAATCGACCCAAACCGCTTGTTTAAACATCTCCATCAGGAAACCCAAAAGGTCCTGGTTTTGAGTCATTACTGGTCCACTCTGAGCCAGGATTGGTCCAAAGCTGGAGGAAATCAGAGGAGCCAATCAGAGCTCTCTGTGTGTGTGTGTGTGTCCATACTGCTGTAAAAAGTCAGCGATGAAGAGGAAAATGGAAGACTCTGATATTTTCTGAGAAGTTTAAAGGGTTCTGATTTTGTAAATGGAAGATAATTAATGAGAGAACAGTGATTCATGACTAAACCTTAAAGGGACATTGTTCTTCCCAGACAGAAGAATGTGTTTTTGTTTTGGCCTGAAGCTGAAGATTCTTCTCTTCTCTCAACAGGAACTTTAACCAGCAGCTGTAGGTTTCAGTTTGCTGCTCAGACAGCTGTTGTTCCCACCTTGACCACTAGATGTCAGTAGTTGTCACTGCATGTTAATAAAATTCCTTTAAATGCTAATGTCAGACTGACTATTACAAAATACATTATCGTTTATTTTTATTTAAAAGTTTTAAATGAAAAAGTGAAGGAAAATGAAGTCTTTTACATTTTCACTTACAGTTTAGTGCTTGTTTTCCATATGGATGTACCGTATGTGGCTGACTTCACTAGTGATGGCTCTTTGAAGGGAGCTGTTCATTGGGGAGCCGTTCACCTCAAAGAGCCGTTCAAAGAATGAAAGAGAAATGTCATGTGGAACTATGTTTGGGGACACTCTTTGTTGCAACACCTACGTGTGCGTCGCTAATTAGCTTCCCCGATAGAACCGATGGGTTCATGCTGCTCTGCTCTCTGATGTTGTTTTAAATAAAGAGACGTTGTCGTTGAATATTGCCTCCTGGCCTCAAACGCCACAGCTGATACAAAAAAATGAACGGTTCTTTACAAAGACTCAGTTCTCCTCGTTCACAGTTCAAAAGATTCGACTCGTTCATGAACGCCACATCACTAGTCATCACCTACCTGTGGGTAGCCTATCAGATCTCACCACAGAACATTTAACGTTTTTATTGGCTGACAGCAGGAGAACTGGTTCATTATAAAATGGCTTGTACTTGTATAGCGCTTTGCCAAGGAGACCTACTTCCATAAACACGTATCCGAACGTTGTTTCCAAATCTCACAGATGAAGAAAAATAACACAAAGCCAGGAGCTGCACAGAGATTATCTTCAAAGAACGTTACCAGGTTTAGCCTAGTAGCCAGTATTTGTATTTATGGACGTATGTGTCTTTGGAGCCGCTGCGTCATGTCCTTGCGCCGTTCAGCTGAGGCTTACAGCTGTTCTTTGTCATAAAGTAGGCCCTAGTCTAAAATAGTACCTGTAATTCCTTCGTGTTACTTTTTATTTTCACTTACAGTCGATATGTTTACTGAGGTCACTAGTCAGAATTAGTATCACTATTGGGTGAGTTTTAAGGACTTTTTTCTGACAATGCTAGTTGTTACCATTCACTTAGTGTTTTATGCTAAGCTAATGCTAAAGGAGTACTGCTGGATCAGGATAACAGCTGGGCTGGTTACTAATTGTTTTTGCCCACTGATCTAACTATGAGGAATATGACAACAGATAAAAAAATCACTTTCTGGTGGAATATCCCTTTAATGATATGCACACTCCTCGCTTCTGATTGGATAACAGAAACGTCACTACTCCCCCTTATACAGATCACATCAAAATGCTTTATTCAAGGATAAAGGAGAAATTCTTCGAGGAAGCGCTTCCTCAGCGTTTGTCAGTGAATGTTTCAGAATAGTAATACCTACATGTGAACGGACATTTTCTCCTAAAAGAGCAGAACGTTCTGCGGTGACACCTGAACCAGGGTGAAAGCTGTCCGTAGGACGTGGGAGTTGCTATGTTAACATTAGCATGTGTGGCTAACCACAAGGACCTGAGAATAACTGCTAATATCACAGCAAACGTATGTTACAAACTTACACAACAGCTGTTCCTAAAGGCGTTTTCGTCCTCGGTGCTAAAAAAATCCTAGCCTGGTAAACCAGACTATATATGTAGATCTATAGTCTGGCCACGGTCCACTGAAACGACTCATTCATAGGGGCGGGAACAACGGTTGTCAATCAAACCGTCTTCACATGCTATTGGATAGCGCTAGAGCCGTTTAGCAAAAACAGGAACCAGCTGGTAGATTTACCGTGTCCCGTCAGCAAAGCGGCCAATAAATCCTCTTTCAAAATAAAAGATTTTAGTGCCTCTATTTGTTCACGTCTTAAAGAAAAGCCCAAATCTAAATCGTCCAAAGTTCATAATAAAGACGTTTCAAATGAACACGGTTCCAGAGCTGCCGCCATGTTGTTTAAATTCAGCCGGAGCGCTGACATCATCGACTAATCCCGCCCTCCAACCTGTTTAGGCGTTGTGATTGGCCCGGTACGAGACTGACCGGACCAATCAGTGGACTGCAGAGGTTCCAGTGAGCGTGGCTAGACCAAATTTCTGCAGAGCAGAACTGACAGTCTAGTATACAGTACTAGGCTAAAAAAAACATTCCTATAAGAAAATTTAAACATTTACGCACACCTGGCCTGGGCCACAAACCCAGATCTCCCACATGAGAGGCGGCGTCTTAGACCTCTACGCTACAGTTCAGTTGTTATGATTTTGTTCTGTTTCTATACATGAACATTACGTGTCGTGATTCAAGATCGCAAAAAATTTGTGTTGCTTACAATTTTGTGGGTCAGTTCACTTTAATATTCTTGCATGTGAATTTAAATAAAATCATAGATTTTTTACTGACCAATGGGGCTCCCAGACCACACGAGGCCCCTAGGCTCAAGCCATATCCAACCTGTGCATTATCCGGGCCTACCTGTAGGGCGGCGCGAGCCAAGATGGACCAGACCATGTATGCAAATTCACAGAGTGACGTAGATCTGCGAGGTTTTTCAAATCCAGTGTTTCAGCCTCTATTTTCTATCAGAGGCTAAAGCTGGAGGTCCATGTAGAAACTCAGAGTGACCAATTTTAATCAGAAAAAACATTAAATAAAGTGTTTTTCAGTAAACCACACCTTTAAAAGGTTGAATTAGTGATTCTTACATTTGTATTTTAATATTATAAAAACACACTGAGTTGTGTTCCATGAAGCTCTGGAGAACACACACGGAGCGTCCTGCCATCAGCGTCTGATGATGTCATGTGAAGCTCTTCGTAGACGTGTGCAGTTGTTCTGTTTGTCTACGTTTATCTTCTAAAGAATAAAAATTGTACTTTTTATTATTAAACGTCCTTTCTGTTTGTGGGTAAATGTAGATGCTTTTAAGCCTGGTGCAAACCATCACATTTTGATCAATAACATCTTTTTAAAGCTCACAGAAACATTAAACATAGAGCAGCTGTTTATTTGTGGTTCTATTCAGTCAGATTGACTCTGGTCTTGCTGCTGAATGGATTTCTGGGAAACGCAGGTCGTTTTCAGACGTGTCAGTCCTGTAGATGAGTTAGTCTGAGGGGAAAAGGAAGCCGACGGGTTAAATCTTCTCTCTCGGTCCTCGGGTTCCGTTTTACCAGCTGGGTTGAAGCTGTCACTTTGAGCCGTGGCGTTCAGGGTGCCTCGGCGCTCTAGATGAAGTCACGTTTGGCTGGGAGNATTCAAAACTCCCATAGAGTGCTGTGCATTTTAAGGAAAAGTAGCCTAAAACTCATCAAAACGGGCTAAACTACATGAACCAACATATTCAATAAACAGAATCACTATTTATCTAACATTCGGCATACACTACAACAAAAACATGTCGCTATTTAAGGTATAAATTCAGTCATCAGGACTTTGAACAGCTGGTAACGCGCCAGTATCCTTGAATACTCGGTTGCGCTGGCTCCGCCTATGAGGTTTTGAATGGGAAAATCTGTGAGAAACACATTGTTATTAAGAAAAAAGAAACAAACAAGCAAAATCACTCACCACTGAGTTGATTAAATCAGGACAAATAGAATCATTCAGCTTCGTTTTCACAAGCTAGCAAGAAGGATTCTTTGAATAAATATCCATTTTCTTTCCTCCATGATGTAGAAGTTCCGGGTCAACCCTTCGGTTTTGACTGTGCCGTTGTGCGCATGTTAAGGATGATTTCCAGTGCGCATGCGTCAGGAACAGAAAACAATGCAGTAACTCGGGACGGCGTCCGGTCCAGACGTAAGCAGTAGATCCCAGAGAAACATGACCTATCAGTCTGGTAAAAAATAGTGAGAAAATGTTTTAAAACTACACCTAAATGCAGATTATACACAGCACTTATTGTATTTATAATGGATGGATCGTTTAGTTTTATTTTCATGTTTGTTTTTATATTTTGTGATCCCTATTCTCTTCTTCTTCCTCTTGGGACTGGTGGGGCGGCGCCCTAGCGCCCCCTATGGACGGGCCGCCACTGTTAATAACCCTGTCATTAAACACTCACTGAAGATCTGGGCTCAGTTTAGGAGAAATTTTGACCTGTGTAGTTTCTCTGTCTGGAGCCCTATCATTGCAAATCATCTGTTCAAACCATCATGGACTCTGGTTTTCAGCTCTGGCACCAAAAAGGTATTACACGTTTTAAAGATTTACTGATAGATGGAGCTATAGCATCGTTTGCTCACTTGAAAGAGAAATTCAACCTTTTAAATTCAGATTTTTTTTCGCTACCTCCAGGTCCGTCATTTTCTGTCTTGTCACCTGGCCAAATCTTTACCCACCACAGAGACAATAATAATGGACAGAATTATGGTATCAAATCCATCTGAGAAAGGTTCGATCTCCAGTCTGTACAATCTAAAACTGGACCTTAAAAATCCTTCAGCAGATAAATTCAAGATGGCTTGGGAAGAAGATATTGGCCTTTCTATATCTGATGATGCATGGGCTTCCGCTCTTGGGCGGGTCAACTCAACTTCAATTTGTTCACGTCATCGGTCAATTCAGTTTAAGATCGTCCACCGGGCCCATATCTCAGGGGTTAGGCTGTCCTCCATGTATCCTAATGTTAGCCCACTGTGCAGTAGATGTAATCTTGCTGAGGCCTCTCTTAGTCATATGTTTTTCTCTTGCTCTACAGTAGTTTAAGTGACTTTTGGGAGGAAGTATTTAAGACATTATCCTGCATATTTAATACCAGACTGCAACCAAGTCCATTCCTTTGTGGGGTACTAGAGAACAAATCCTGTAAAAAAGCATTCAATAGCCTTTTCGTTGCTTTTGGCTCGTCGTGAAATTTTACTTAAATGGAAAGATGCTTCCCCCCATCTCATTCACAGTGGTTGCAATCAATAATGTCTTGCCTAAAACTTGAAAACAATTAGGTATTGTTTTAAACAGTCTATTGATAGATTTAAAAATATAAGGGGTCCCTTTTTAAGAACATTTTCAGCTCTTTGATGAATCTGTTGTGACTGTAGTGCTACATGTGACAGTTTACGATAGGGATTCTGGATGATGGCGTGTTGGCATATTACTGGAGTGACAGAGGGGAGGATGGGAAAGGGGGTTTACTTGGTTTTTATTTTATGTTACTTATTTTAGTATTCTATTCATTACACAACATAAGAACTCTTTAATTATGGAAAATATATCTTTAGATGTAATTATGTTTCGATTTGAGCAATCAGTTAATTCTCATTTTACATATCTGTCCGGTAATATATTGCCAAAATGCTCTGTTTTCACTTGTGAAATTCAATAAAAATAATTGAGAAGAAAAAAAAAAGGTGTTGAGGCGTTTGATCTTTAGCGCCACCTGCTGACAACGTGTGACGTTTTTCAGAAACACGTTTCTCTACTCGGACCGTTTGGTTCGTTTTGACACGTCGGGGTTTGTTGTGGCGGTGAACCATTTCCCTGACCAATCAGAAACGTTTAGATTTTAGATGAAAAACTCCGACCTGATGTTTGACAGCTGAAGGTTTATGACCCAACGGTTCAGATTCTTTCCAACCATCAGAGCAATGTTTGGGTTTTCACTGCATCAAAGGACCAAATGAAACAAACAGGAATGGATGGTAATTATGACTTTAATTTAATCAAACTCCTAAACCAAACAACCAGTCTGACCCAAGAGGATCTAGATCTGGATCTGGAGGTTGACAGGACTCGGTTTTAAAGAGGACCCGCTGTACTGAAGCACAAACAAGAGCCAGTCAGGTCTAAAACTTTAATTTTGACCAAGTGGATTTAAGCAGCAGATGGAAGCTCGATATGTCAAAATAAAACCAAACAGCTGTTTTTTGTGCGTCAAACCTTTCAGTTAAACACATTTTTTTCTCTTTTGATCCTCGGATGAAGCTCGTTTTTCCTGACTCATGGAGAAACTTTTCTTGTTTATAAAATTCCTCTGACAAATTGCATTTTGAGGGAAATCCAATGCAAATGTGGCCGTAGCCTCAGTCCACAGAACCCATCTCCGTGTCTCCACTCCGGTTCGAAGGCAGCAGATGTAAACTGACTCTGCTGCTCGCCATGTAAATCCACAGGTGGGTCCAGTTTAAAAGGAGCGTGTGGTTCGAGAAACGAAAAGCCCAAATTACAAACAGGAGAGTCTCTTTAATGCAAAACCACCGGAGGACGGATGGTGTTCAGCTGCTGCACGTCCAGGTGGGTAAAGAACCTCACAACTCGGTCTCATTAAATCAAACGGAACAGTTCCCACATCGTTAATCTGTCACTGATCTGAAAACGTCTGATTGCTCAAACATTTTGAGCCACAGTAACACAAGCTAGAGATGATTTATTTAAACAGAACAGACGAGAACAAAAAGTCAAAGAATGGAAAATGATGCTTTTGAAGGCTTTGCATCAGGTTGAACTGTGTGGAGATATTTTATCAGTTCAGGAGATCTGATGCAGTTTTCCTCTGACTGAGGAACCGTTCTGTCTGAAGATCACAACAGAACCTGGTAACTGGTCTCACTACGTGAATAAACTTCTGATCTGGAGCAGAGACATGTTGTAGAGACTGTCAGGAGTTAAAGCTCCTCTAACGGAGAATAAAAGTAGCAGATCTTTAGATTTGTTCTGATTCTGACCTGGTTTATTCCTCAGACTGAGGTTCCAGAGAAATTATTCTGATTCTGCTCCAACTCCTGCAGATCCCTTCATCAGAACTCATCTGTGAAGATGAATTCATCAGCGTTTGATCCCAGTTTCTTCTTTGATGGAGTGACGGGTTTGTTGGCCTCCAATGTTCTGGTCGGTCTGCCGTCTAACGTCTTTGTGTTCTGGCTGATCGTGAGCGGGTCGTGCGGTCCGATGGTCTCGGAGCTCTTCTCCCTGAACCTGGTCGTCACTGAGATCCTTTTCCGCTGCTCGTCCGTCTTACCTGATGGTCCACTTCCTGCTGAAGATGTCTGTCCGTCGGGGTTCTGCTCCTGCAGCTGTTCTTGGAGCTCATGCTGATTTCTCGGCCTGTTTTCCAGACCTCCATCTGTCTGGAGCGTTACCTGGCTGTGGTCCATCCCACCGTCTTCATCAGGTAACGTGAGGACCAGAAGGTCAGGACTGGTGGAGACCTTCTTTATGGTTTTGAATGATGATTGTGAAGGTTCTGCATTCTTCTAAATGTTCTTTACAAGGTAGAGGCGAACGTCCTCAGGTCAAACAACCTCTCTTCCCGTTTGCAGGTTCAGATCTTTGCGGTTCCTTTGCCGTTCCTGTTCTGTATGGTGGACTGGCTGCTGATCCTTCTGGACTTCATGTATCCGCTCTTTGCTCCTTCTCTCCACGTCTCAGCGTACCTGTTCATTAGCAAGTCTCTGCTCTTCTTCTGTGTTTTGTCATATTGTGGGATCCGTGTCCTCCTAGTCCTGAGGCAGCCGGGTCCTGGAGACGGGTTCCGGAGCGCTGAGAACTGGAACACCATGAAAAGGAAGGCCTTTAAGGTGATCGTGATTACCCTGGTCTTCAACAGTATCACCCAGCTGCTGCAGATCACCATGCTAGGCCCTGCTGTTCTTCGAGCGTCTCTGGAGCTCCTGTTGAAGGTCACGTTACTCAGCCTGACCATCAGTATCTTCAGCAGCTTCATCACTCCTGTGCTGTTCCTCCACAGAGCTGGAAAACTGTCCTGCATCAAGTTCTGATCACTCTGAACCCTGAAGGACCGACTTCAGCGCCACCTTGAGGAGACCCAATAACCTGAAGACATCTGCAGACCATCAGCTGTTTACTAAAACGCTGGTTCAGCTGGTGCCTCATCATTTACAGTCAGCTGTGTTTAATTAGTCTGGTTTCCATGGAAACAACATCCCTAGTGTTTAACAGCTCTTTGAGCCAATAGGAGCTTGTCACCTCATGTCCTGAGGACCCACCGGTCCCCTGGAAAAACCTGGAAACCCTTCAGGTTCTGATCTGTGTCCTCAGGTTTGGACCAGGACTGGATCAAACATCAGGTTCTGGTACAATTGGGTTTTCTCACTACAGTCATCAGCAGGTGTCAGTTTACAGGAAACATTCAGACGGACAGAACCAGAACCAAATCCTTAGTCCAGATGGTTCTGGATCAGGACCAGGCATTTTGTCTAAATGGTTCTGGATCAGGACTCAAGACCAGATGTTTTGTCCCGTTGGTTCCGGATCAGGTCTCAGGACCAGAGGTTTGGTCCAGATGGCTCTGGATCAGGACTCAGGACCAGATGTTTAGTCTAAATGGTTCTGGATCAGGATTCAGGACCAGATGTTTGGTACAGATGGTTCTGGATCAGGTCCTAGGACCAGAGGTTTGGTCCAGATGGTTTTGGATCAGGTCTTAGGACCAGAGGTTTGGTACAGATGGTTCTGGATCAGGTCCTAGGACCAGAGGTTTGGTCCAGATGGTTTTAGATCAGGTCTTAGGACCAGAGGTTTGGTACAGATGGTTCTGGATCAGGTCTTAGGACCAGAGGTTTGGTCCAGATGGTTCTGGATCAGGACTCAGGACCAGAGGTTTGGTCCAGATGGTTCTCTATCAGGACTCAGGACTAGACGTTTGGTCCAGATGGTTCTGGATCAGGTCTCAGGACCAGAGGTTTGGTTCAGATGGTTCTGGATCAGGACTCAGGACCAGACTTTTGGTCCAGATGCTTCTGGATCAGGACTCAAGACCAGAATGGTTCCGGATCAGGAATCAGGACCAGACATTTTGTCTAAATGGTTTTGGATCAGAATTCAGGACCAGATGTTTGGTCCAGATGGTTCTGGATCAGGAATCAGGACCAGACGTTTGGTCCAGATGGTTCTGGATCAGGTCTTAGGACCAGAGGTTTGGTCCAGATTGTTCTCTATCAGGACTCAGGACCAGAGGTTTAGTCCAGATGGTTCTGGATCAGGACTCAGGACCAGACGTTTGGTCCAGATGGTTCTGGATCAGGAATCAGGACCAGACTTTTGGTCCAGATGGTTCTGGATCAGGACTCAGGACCAGACGTTTGGTCCAGATGGTTCTGGATCAGGAATCAGGACCAGACTTTTGGTCCAGGTGGTTCTGGATCGGGACTCAGGACCAGACGTTTGGTCCAGATGGTTCTGGATCAGGAATCAGGACCAGAGGTTTGGTCCAGATGGTTCTGGATCAGGACTCAGGTCCAGATTCTGGAGAAACTGTTTCTCTCCAGGTTTAGTTTTCTTCTTCTTGTTGAAGCTTCATCTCCATCTTCATTCTTGTCGTGTTTCAGGAGGTCTTTGCTCCTCTGTGACTTGTTGCTATTTTACTTTTAAAGTTAGAAGTAAATATCTGTTCACCTAAATCAGGCCCACTTCCAGAACCCGATGAGGAGCATTATTCATGCCCTGAGACCACAGACCCGGTCCCTGGAGGACTCTTTATGTAAGTCATCTTAAAACGGCGTGCGTGGCGGAGAGGACGCGCTCCGACACTTCACAGGGATGAAACCACCTCTGCATCCACGGGACGCTTTGATTGTGGAGGTCAAACCGAGAGCAGCAGGTTCACGCAACCTCAGATCTTCACACACACACTCCTCCCCTTGATGTTTCTGTAACATGATGTAACAGCGGGCCTCGATGGCTCCCGTGGGTGCTGCTCAGTCGACTTAACGGACCGCCACAGCTAGCTTCAAAGACTCTGAGAGGGTGAGGAGGAGGAGGAGAGGAAGAGGAGGCGTTGAGGTGGAAATGAAGAGCTGTGAGGAAGTTATTATCCTGGGAGGAGTTAAAACACATCAGCTGATTGACTGAGCCTCTAATGAAGCCGGTTGTTACTGAAAAGCTGCGACTGACTGTTCAGAAAACAAACCTCTCCTCTGTTTGGGTTATTTTAAAGCAAAATACAAATGTTTTATTTATGTTTTAATGACTCAGCAGAAAAATCCTCTGGAGATTTCACTTCTGACCATTTCCTCTGGAGGTTTAGTTCAGATTCTGATTGGTTGTTTTGATCTGATGCTGCTGATAATCCGACAGATCCTCCGTTTGATGAATTCTGTCAGTAAATAAAACCCACTCGGACTAAATTCTCCCTCTGAGCGTCAGATAAACTGTGTGAATGTTTCTGAGGAGAGGAGCTAATGGAAGAAGATTCATATAGTTTCATCCATGTTTCTTGTGAGTTCAGTCAGGATTAACGAGGCCAGGCAGGCGTCTGAGTCCTCCTCCAGATGCTGGCTGAAGAGATGTTTGTTTTGTCTGAAGACTTAACACCTCGCCTCAGCAGCAGAGAGTTCCTCTGATCGCTGATGGGTCCAGAGATGGTTGTGATTTCAATGTGTTCACAACGGTTTCAAACTCCAGTTTAGATTATGTCAGCTGAACTGAGAATCAGGAGATCCAGGATCAGCCTGAAACCTGCTCACGGTGAAGCCAACCATCTGGTTTCTGATGAGGGGACTTGTTAGTGAAGGTTTTAATAAACCAGCAGGTGTGCAGCTCGTCTAGAGGTCCATTAAACCACCAGAATTGGTTTCCTGCTTCTGTCAGGTCACATACTGGGTTTGTCTGAGGTCAAAGCAGCAGAACCGACGGAGCGGCTTCCTAAAGAGAAACAGAATTAATCTGGAAAGCTAAAAAAGAAATGAGGGAATGAGAGGAAATAAGGAGAAGAGGAAGTGAGGAGGAAGAGGAGGCGCGTGGCTGAAACCCACAGAACTGTTCTGTGATCAGCGAGTCTTTGATCAGCCTGCTAACTGCCCACAGACTCTCTCTGGTTCTGGATTTTCCAGGACTCGTTCCTGTTTTCCAGCTTCTCTCCAACATAATGCTCCCTCAGTTCTGCTCAAACAGATTCCCTAAAACAAAGTGTGGACCCTCAAACAGCTGCTGAATGGTTGTTCCAGATGTTCTCACGGGGTCTAAAAGACACACACACACACACACACACACACACACACACACACACGGTGGGGGGGTAGCTTGAGGCTGGCCCTCACAGATCAATAGGAACAGTTCCACACTGGCTCACTCACAGGAAGTCCTCCTGCTGTGGGAGTTTACTCCAGATGTTTGTCATTGTTTACATCTCAACACCAAAACAAAATAAAACAATCACCAGCCCAAAAACAGAGACCGATGCTTCAAGTCTAGTCCCAGACCTGATCCAGTCTCTGACCAAAACCAGTTTAAAAACACCTCCAGACCAGTTTGTTATCGGTCCACAAACAGGTCTCTAAGTCTGGGACACAACAGGTCTCTAGACCTGGGACACAACAGGTCTCTAAGTCTGGGACACAACAGGTCTCTAGACCTGGGACACAACAGGTCTCTAAGTCTGGGACACAACATGTCTCTAGATCTGGGACACAACAGGTCTCTAGATCTGGGACACAACAGGTCTCTAAGTCTGGGACACAACAGGTCTCTAGATCTGGGACACAACAGGTCTCTAGATCTGGGACGCAACATGTCTCTAAGTCTGGGACGCAACATGTCTCTAGATCTGGGACACAACAGGTCTCTAGATCTGGGACGCAACATGTCTCTAAGTCTGGGACACAACAGGTCTCTAGATCTGGGACACACTAGGTCTCTAGATCTGGGACACAACAGGTCTCTAGATCTGGGACGCAACATGTCTCTAAGTCTGGGACACAACAGGTCTCTAGATCTGGGACGCAACATGTCTCTAAGTCTGGGACACAACAGGTCTCTAAGTCTGGGACACAACAGGTCTCTAAGTCTGGGACACAACAGGTCTCTAGATCTGGGACACACTAGGTCTCTAGATCTGGGACACAACAGGTCTCTAGATCTGGGACACACTAGGTCTCTAGATCTGGGACACACCAGGTCTCTAGATCTGGGACACACCAGGTCTCTAGATCTGGGACACACCAGGTCTCTAGATCTGGGACACAACAGGTCTCTAGATCTGGGACACACCAGGTCTCTAGATCTGGGACACAACAGGTCTCTAGATCTGGGACACAACAGGTCTCTAGATCTGGGACACACCAGGTCTCTAGATCTGGGACACACCAGGTCTCTAGATCTGGGACAACAGAAGGCGTGTGATTTGTTTTGTAGAGTTTGAATAGGAATGTTTTATTAATCAGAGTTTCTGATGCTGCAGATCAACCAGTCTGTTTAAAGATAAATGGACATTTAATAGAAACCAGAAGTGATATTTTCAGAGGATTTACAGCTCAATAACTAAAATACAAAAACAAGAACGACACTGAGAACTGCTTCATGTCTCAGCTTTAACAGAAGGTCTCAGCCCACTGAGTTTCTGGGTTTAGAGGATTTAGAAACCAGCTAGTTGTCGTTGTGCGAGACCTGATGTTGGTTTATCAGACGTACTGAAGCTCATCCAACGCTGCTGAACAGTAATACTCTACACACACACACACACACACACACACACACACACACACACACACACACACACACACACACACACACACACACACACACACAACACACACACACACCCACTGTAATTGGTTTAGCTGTAGTGGACTTCAGCTCAGTTTGATGTTTAAATTAAAGCCATCAATCAGAGTTTGACTTTTAATAAAGTCTCTTCCCTGGAGATGAGAAGTTGTGTGTGTGTGTGTGTGTGTGTGTGTGTGTGTGTGTGTGATATTTATTCTGTCAGATGATAAATAAACTCAGAGGTTCTTTAACTTGTTCCTGTTAAACAGAGTTTTCCAGAATAACTCTACTGATGATCATTAAACCCTCATAAAGATGAATCATCACATTAAAGGTTCCTGCAACACAAATCAGAGTTTGAACTTTTTATTTGATGCTTATTGAATGTCAGCGTTGGGATCAGGTGAGGTCAGGACTGGGTCCTGGTTCTGATAGGAGTCATGTGACAGAAAGTCTGAGGAGCAGGAGGAAACGGGTTCTGGACCAGACAGTCCAGGGGCCTCATTTATAAAACTTTGTGTAGAATTCATACTAAAAACGTACTTGAGCTCAGCGAAAAAATGTCACTTATGCAAGGTCCATGTCAGACCTATAAACTGTTTGTTCTGACAGATCCACACAGTTCTGACTTATACATCACTCCTTTTCCTAGAAATGTTCTCAGCTGACTTTGGATCAGATTCTTTGGATGTTTTTTAAAGCATGACTCTGCTGCAGGTATGACTGATGACTGTTAAACCCCTCCCACTAACGTGTCACCTGACCTGAGGGTCCTCTGAGGCGTTGGGTAAACACCTGATTGTGTCGTCTTCTTCTTTTTAAAATCTTCATGAAAACACTCAGAAGGAACGAGGTGATTTCTTTAATGATTTTTTTGTTGCTTTGAAATTGTTTTAAATGCAGTTTATAAATCTGTTTCTTCTCCGTTGTATTTTAAAATGTTCTTGTTTGATTAAATATTCAGAAGCTAAATTGATGTCATAAGAAATCAGTTCCCACCTGCTTCGGTCTGAATCACATTCCTGTTTATCATGTGACCTGAACTTCCTGATGACATCACACCACCAGCCCTCAGTGCTGCTGCTGAGGCGAGTCCACACTGACCTCCAGTAAATCAGACCTCATGGTTCCCCTGATGACAGATGGTCTGCCTCCTCCCATCAGGACGTCCAGGTCGCGGCGTCCCCTGTTCGGGTCACGGTGACCAGAACACAGCCAGTGTGGTTCCTTCTCTTCTGTTTGGGTTGACTAATAAAACTCTGTTGTTGATGTTTATCTGAACTACAGAACGCAGGAATCTGAGCCCGACTCAAACTGTTTTATGTTCTCATCTGGAAGAAAAAGAACTGAATAAACTCAGCCTTCAGGTCCGTTTTCTCCCCGGGTCTCTGAGAACAGAACAAAGGTTTCTGACTCCGTCACAATTTGTCCTTTTAATCTGGTTTCTGTAGACTCTGTTCCAGCCTCTGTCCTCAGAGACCAAACCCAGATTTATAGAGGATCTCCTGAAGCTCCTGTGTTTTCTCTCAGACCTTCTGATTAGCTCCCTCTCAGCTTTCCTCCAGGACTCCTTGTTTCTTTTAGAGACTTAAGTTTTAGCTCAGATCACGAAGCTGCTTCAGGGTTTTTTTTTCCAGATGAGAAAACCCAAGAATAGTTTTTTGTGCTTTATGTAGCAAAATAGAACATAGAACAGGTTCTGGTTCTGGTTCTGGTGCTGGTTTTCATGCTGTTGCTGGTTCTGATGCTGGTTCTAGTTCTGGTTGTGAGGCTGGTTCTGGTGCTGGTTTTCATGCTGTTGCTGGTTCTAGTGCTGGTTCTGGTGCTGGTTCTAGTTCTGGTTGTGAGGCTGGTTCTGGTTCTGTTTCTGATTCTGGTTCTGTTCGTTTACAGGTGAAACACAATGGACTCATACAGGAGATGAACCATCCGACAGCAGGAGACATCGCTGTGCCTGGTCAGTTCGCACGCACACACAGGTTTCCAGTGTAAAGGTCATGACCTCGCTGACGGTCAGAACTCAGAATAAACTTGATCTTAATTGAACTAAAACATCAGGTTTGTTCTCTTTACTTTGATATCTGGGGTCAAAGGTCACCGCTGATGTCGTGCTTTTTTGTGTCAGAAGCTGCAGCCTACTGACTCTCTCTCTCACACACACACACACACACACACACACACACACACACACACACACACACACACACACACAACCTTAAATAATCAGAAGAGGCTTTCTAAGAAGTGCTGTGATGGACGTCTGCTCCCACAGAGACACAAATATTTCTCATCAGAACCACGAGGCCAGGTCTACAGAGACCGCCAGGTTGATGGATCTCAGACCAGTTCCATGCAGAGGAAGCTGTTTGTCCATCACCCAGTGTTTACAGGGAAATGTGTGTGTGTGTGTGTGTGTGTGTGTGTGTGTGTGTGTGTGCATGAAGAGCTGTTTTTTAGATGAAGTCAGTCGACTCCTGAATTTTTGTTAACTTTTAAAAGTAAAATGTAAATACTGTAAACACCCAACCTGGAGCTGCTTTAACAGGTTTCAGGTTGTTTCAGAAGGCTTCAGCTGGTTTTGCAGGTAGAGCTCAAAAAATGAGAACATCACGAAAAAGCTTGAGATAGTCAGACTCATCAAGTGAGCCATTTCCAGCCTTTGTTTCTTGTCATTTTGATGGTTACAGATAATGAAAACCCAAAACAGTGTCTCAGAAAATCAGAGTTTTGTATAAAAGTTAAAGCGGCTCTCTGGAGCATTTTTCTCTGTATCAAAGTTTTCTAAATGTTTTAAATGATATTTCAGGTCTAAACTATGATCTATGGGTTGAGTTCCACAACATCTGTCATTCTGATGAAGACCCTCCTTCCTCCTAGAGACCCCTTTCCGTTATTTCTTGCCGCCGAAATTTTTCAGCCAATGAAATTCAAATGTCTGCATTCTCTCAACATGCACGCGCATCGACCAAACCTGTACCAGTAGGGGGCGCTGTCATACAGGACGCTCCGTGTGTTTCTCTGTTTGCGTCTCAGCCTCACGGCTCATTTCTACTAAAAACCTACCCATTCTCCAGCTAAAGACGGATTTATTTTTATTTTTAAACCTTTCACCTCACAGAATGGCAAGGCTTGACAGGGTTACGCGTTTATTTTGGTCAGAAAGTTCATCCAGGGCCGAGTCAAGTTCAGCTTCAGAGTCCAGCAGCAGCTCTCTGCTAACAGAGCTAATATCAGAAGCAGCAGGGACAGAGAGGGCTCATCAGACCCTCGTAGTGTTGTTGGAATAAGATTGTGAACTGTGAGTGGTTAAACCCTACACATTGAGCTGTACAGCTTATGCCCGAAGTATATGCGCCGTGTGCACGCGCGCACACGCGACCGGACGCGCGTGTCGAGATGTTTTGAGGAGGAGCCTTTGGACGTTAGATTCAAAAACTGCTCTCTTGATGAAATCCTCCAGAGTGCTGCTTTAAATTTAGGAAACTCATGGTGTCACATCCTAATTGGCTAATTAACTAAAAACACCTGGAAAGGTTACCTGAGCGTTTAAATGGTCTCTCAGTCTGGGTCAGTAGCTTCAAAATCATGGAGCTGACAACTGACTGGACAGATGTCCAGTAGACTGTCACTGACATCCTCCACAAGGAGGAGAAGCCTCATAAGGTCATTGATAAACGCTGGTTGTTCACACAGTTCTGTATCTGAGTATATTCACGGCCTGGAGCTCAGTAGGTAGAGCAGCCGTCCACAACCAGAGGGTCTCCGGGTCGATCCCAGATCCACTTGGGTTACTTTGCCATTGTGTCCTTGGAGACACTTCACCCACTTTGTTTACTGGTGGTGGTCAGAGGGACCTGGAGGTGGTCAGAGGGACCTGGTGGTGGTCAGAGGGACCTGGAGGTGGTCAGAGGGACCTGGAGGTGGTCAGAGGGACCTGGAGGTGGTCAGAGGGACCTGGTGGTGGTCAGAGGGACCTGGAGGTGGTCAGAGGGACCTGGTGGCGGTCAGAGGAACCTGCTAGTGGTCAGATGGACCTGGTGGTCAGAGGGACCTGGAGGTGGTCAGAGGGACCTGGTGGNAACCGCTTGTTTAAACATCTCCATCAGGAAACCCAAAAGGTCCTGGTTTTGAGTCATTACTGGTCCACTCTGAGCCAGGATTGGTCCAAAGCTGGAGGAAATCAGAGGAGCCAATCAGAGCTCTCTGTGTGTGTGTGTGTGTCCATACTGCTGTAAAAAGTCAGCGATGAAGAGGAAAATGGAAGACTCTGATATTTTCTGAGAAGTTTAAAGGGTTCTGATTTTGTAAATGGAAGATAATTAATGAGAGAACAGTGATTCATGACTAAACCTTAAAGGGACATTGTTCTTCCCAGACAGAAGAATGTGTTTTTGTTTTGGCCTGAAGCTGAAGATTCTTCTCTTCTCTCAACAGGAACTTTAACCAGCAGCTGTAGGTTTCAGTTTGCTGCTCAGACAGCTGTTGTTCCCACCTTGACCACTAGATGTCAGTAGTTGTCACTGCATGTTAATAAAATTCCTTTAAATGCTAATGTCAGACTGACTATTACAAAATACATTATCGTTTATTTTTATTTAAAAGTTTTAAATGAAAAAGTGAAGGAAAATGAAGTCTTTTACATTTTCACTTACAGTTTAGTGCTTGTTTTCCATATGGATGTACCGTATGTGGCTGACTTCACTAGTGATGGCTCTTTGAAGGGAGCTGTTCATTGGGGAGCCGTTCACCTCAAAGAGCCGTTCAAAGAATGAAAGAGAAATGTCATGTGGAACTATGTTTGGGGACACTCTTTGTTGCAACACCTACGTGTGCGTCGCTAATTAGCTTCCCCGATAGAACCGATGGGTTCATGCTGCTCTGCTCTCTGATGTTGTTTTAAATAAAGAGACGTTGTCGTTGAATATTGCCTCCTGGCCTCAAACGCCACAGCTGATACAAAAAAATGAACGGTTCTTTACAAAGACTCAGTTCTCCTCGTTCACAGTTCAAAAGATTCGACTCGTTCATGAACGCCACATCACTAGTCATCACCTACCTGTGGGTAGCCTATCAGATCTCACCACAGAACATTTAACGTTTTTATTGGCTGACAGCAGGAGAACTGGTTCATTATAAAATGGCTTGTACTTGTATAGCGCTTTGCCAAGGAGACCTACTTCCATAAAGACGTATCCGAATGTTGTTTCCAAACCTCACAGATGAAGAAAAATAACACAAAGCCAGGAGCTGCACAGAGATTATCTTCAAAGAACGTTACCAGGTTTAGCCTAGTAGCCAGTATTTGTATTTATGGACGTATGTGTCTTTGGAGCCGCTGCGTCATGTCCTTGCGCCGTTCAGCGGAGGCTTACAGCTGTTCTTTGTCATAAAGTAGTCCCTAGTCTAAAATAGTACCTGTAATTCCTTCGTGTTACTTTTTATTTTCACTTACAGTCGATATGTTTACTGAGGTCACTAGTCAGAATTAGTATCACTAGTATCACTACTGAGTGAGTTTTAAGGACTTTTTTCTGACAATGCTAGTTGTTACCATTCACTTAGTGTTTTATGCTAAGCTAATGCTAAAGGAGTACTGCTGGATCAGGATAACAGCTGGGCTGGTTACTAATTGTTTTTGCCCACTGATCTAACTATGAGGAATATGACAACAGATTAAAAAAATCACTTTCTGGTGGAATATCCCTTTAATGATATGCACACTCCTCGCTTCTGATTGGATAACAGAAACGTCACTACTCCCCCTTATACAGATCACATCAAAATGCTTTATTCAAGGATAAAGGAGAAATTCTTCGAGGAAGCGCTTCCTCAGCGTTTGTCAGTGAATGTTTCAGAATAGTAATACCTACATGTGAACGGACATTTTCTCCTAAAAGAGCAGAACGTTCTGCGGTGACACCTGAACCAGGGTGAAAGCTGTCCGTAGGACGTGGGAGTTGCTATGTTAACATTAGCATGTGTGGCTAACCACAAAGACCTGAGAATAACTGCTAATATCACAGCAAACGTATGTTACAAACTTACACAACAGCTGTTCCTAAAGGCGTTTTCGTCCTCGGTGCTAAAAAAATCCTAGCCTGGTAAACCAGACTATATATGTAGATCTATAGTCTGGCCACGGTCCACTGAAACGACTCATTCATAGGGGCGGGAACAACGGTTGTCAATCAAACCGTCTTCACATGCTATTGGATAGCGCTAGAGCCGTTTAGCAAAAACAGGAACCAGCTGGTAGATTTACCGTGTCCCGTCAGCAAAGCGGCCAATAAATCCTCTTTCAAAATAAAAGATTTTAGTGCCTCTATTTGTTCACGTCTTAAAGAAAAGCCCAAATCTAAATCGTCCAAAGTTCATAATAAAGACGTTTCAAATGAACACGGTTCCTGAGCTGCCGCCATGTTGTTTAAATTCAGCCGGAGCGCTGACATCATCGACTAATNGCAGCACTGAGGGCTGGTGGTGTGATGTCATCAGGAAGTTCAGGTCACATGATAAACAGGAATGTGATTCAGACCGAAGCAGGTGGGAACTGATTTCTTATGACATCAATTTAGCTTCTGAATATTTAATCAAACAAGAACATTTTAAAATACAACGGAGAAGAAACAGATTTATAAACTGCATTTAAAACAATTTCAAAGCAACAAAAAAATCATTAAAGAAATCACCTCGTTCCTTCTGAGTGTTTTCATAAAGATTTTTAAAAAAGAAGAAGACACAATCAGGTGTTTGCCCAACGCCTCAGAGGACCCTCAGGTCAGGTGACACGTTAGTGGGAGGGGTTTAACAGTCATCAGTCATACCTGCAGCAGAGTCATGCTTTAAAAAACATCCAAAGAATCTGATCCAAAGTCAGCTGAGAACATTTCTAGGAAAAGGAGTGATGTATAAGTCAGAACTGTGTGGATCTGTCAGAACAAACAGTTTGTAGGTCTGACATGGACCTTGCATAAGTGACATTTTTTCGCTGAGCTCAAGTACGTTTTTAGTATGAATTCTACACAAAGTTTTATAAATGAGGCCCCTGGACTGTCTGGTCCAGAACCCGTTTCCTCCTGCTCCTCAGACTTTCTGTCACATGACTCCTATCAGAACCAGGACCCAGTCCTGACCTCACCTGATCCCAACGCTGACATTCAATAAGCATCAAATAAAAAGTTCAAACTCTGATTTGTGTTGCAGGAACCTTTAATGTGATGATTCATCTTTATGAGGGTTTAATGATCATCAGTAGAGTTATTCTGGAAAACTCTGTTTAACAGGAACAAGTTAAAGAACCTCTGAGTTTATTTATCATCTGACAGAATAAATATCACACACACACACACACACACACACACACACACACACACACACACACACACACACAACTTCTCATCTCCAGGGAAGAGACTTTATTAAAAGTCAAACTCTGATTGATGGCTTTAATTTAAACATCAAACTGAGCTGAAGTCCACTACAGCTAAACCAATTACAGTGTGTGTGTGTGTGTGTGTGTGTGTGTGTGTGTGTGTGTGCTGTCTCTT
>SSNR01000115.1:880617-917370 GCA_006937965.1 Callopanchax toddi
CCATGACACCTCCCTAACACCACCATGACACCTCCCTAACACCTCCATGACACCTCCCTAACACCACCATGACACCTCCCTAACACCACCATGACACCTCCCTAACACCACCATGACACCTCCCTAACACCACCTTGACACCTACCTAACACCTCAATGACACCTCCCTAACACCTCAATGACACCTCTCTAATACCACCATGACACCTCCCTAACACCACCATGACACCTCCCTAACACCACCATGACACCTACCTAACACCTCCATGACACCTCTCTAACACCACCATGACACCTCCCTAACACCACCATGACACCTCCCTAACACCTCAATGACACCTCTCTAATACCATGACACCTCCCTAACACCATGACACCTCCTCTAACACCACCATGACACCTCTCTACCACCACCATGACACCTACCTAACACCTCCATGACACCTCCCTAACACCACCATGACACCTCCCTAACACCACCATGACACCTCCCTAACACCTCAATGACACCTCTCTAATACCATGACACCTCCTAACACCACCATGACACCTCTCTAACACCACCATGACACCTCTCTAACACCACCATGACACCTCCCTAACACCACCATGACACCTACCTAACACCTCAATGACACCTCCCTAACACCACCATGACACCTCCCTAACACCACCATGACACCTCGCTAACACCACCATGACACCTACCTAACACCTCAATGACACCTCCCTAACACCACCATGACACCTCCCTAACACCACCATGACACCTCCCTAACACCACCATGACACCTCCCTAACACCACCATGACACCTCCCTAACACCACCATGACACCTCCCTAACACCACCATGACACCTCCCTAACACCTCAATGACACCTCTCTAATACCATGACACCTCCCTAACACCATGACACCTCCTTAACACCATGACACCTCCCTAACACCATGACACCCCTCTAACATCACCATGACACCTCCCTAACACCATGACACCCCTCTAACACCACCATGACACCTCTCTAACACCACCATGACACCTCCCTAACACCACCATGACACCTCTCTAACACCACCATGACACCTCTCTAACACCACCATGACACCTCCCTAACACCACCATGACACCTCCCTAACACCACCATGACACCTCTCTAACACCACCATGACACCTCGCTAACACCACCATGACACCTCCCTAACACCACCATGACACCTCCCTAACACCACCATGACACCTCCCTAACACCACCATGACACCTCCCTAACACCACCATGACACCTCCCTAACACCACCATGACACCTCCTTAACACCATGACACCTCCCTAACACCATGACACCCCTCTAACATCACCATGACACCTCCCTAACACCATGACACCTCTCTAACATCACCATCACACCTCCTTAACACCATGACACCTCCCTAACACCATAACACCTCCCTAACACCACTATGACACCTCAACACTAATTTAACACCTTCATAATACAAACACTTCTTCAGCATCACCATAACATCTAATTAACATTGTCAAATCACATTCTGACCTGAATCAACTTTTATTGCATACAACTAACCTAAAGTTTACCAGTCTTTCAAACCTACCAACATTAACATCTCTGCAACATGCAGGTCATGGCGGTGTTTTAAATTAAGGTAACTGGAAATCTTCTAGTCGACAAACAAACACAACTAGAACCAAACCATAACTCCACCTCTTTACTATACCATTATACTGCCAAATACCCCCATAAGTCCACCTCAACATCTCCTTTACGTGACCGTATCACAGCACCATCTCAACACCAACACAGTTCAACTCAACACCCCAATCACATTTCTCCCCCATCATCAACACATCTCCTGACTTCATCTATAGATCAACACACCACCCCTACAACCGGGTCTGGATTAATGCACAGGATACGGCCTAGGGGCCTCATGTGGTCTGGGGGCCCCATTGGCCAGTAAAAATATATGATTGTAAGCAACACATATTTCTTGCGATCTTGACTCACATTGGATACATTAGGTTAAATTATTATTGTTAGTTGATATTTTTAAGTACAATGTTGAAATTTTGACAATCTTTTATTATTTAACATGTCCCACATTGTCCCCAACCAACATGCTTTTGTCCCTAATTCTGTTGGTTTGGATCTGGCCACGCTAGTCACAGACAAGTGTAGCCTAGGGGCCCCTGTCCTCCCCTGCCTACAACATCACCCTAACACCCCAAAGTTTAAAAACCACACCACCAATCCATCACCATGTTGGACAAACACCAGAGAATCTCTTTCCCTGTGAAGACCTATGACCATATCAGATCTTCATCACACCTTCCAGTGGGACCATACTGTTGAACCCTAAACGTGAAACACATTGACCTCAGCATCTTTCTAAGGTTTCATTCACATCGATCTGCTCTGACTCTGAAGTCATCTCTAGGATGGGTTGAGGATGAATATTATCATCGTCCTCGTTGTTCAACATCTGTACTTTTGATTTATGGTGAGAACATCTCCCTCCTCTTCTCTGCAGCCTCCTTTTCCTCCCTCGTTTCTCATCCATCCATCCTGCTGAGACATTTTTCAGCATCCTTTCCCTTTTAAATGTCAATGTAAAAAGTCATAAAACATCTGCGGGCACACACACACACACGCACGCACACACACACACTAATCCCCTATATAAGGCTCCTGGGCTTTGTGGGGTCAAGGTTTTCTGAGCGTCTTTGTCGGAAACTCAGGTGAAATTTACAGCATTTTCTGGCTCTCAGACTGAACGACTGCTTCCCTGCAGCGGAGGGAAAGCCCACAAAGTCTGAGAGTGCATTGTGTGCGTGTGTGCGTGTGTGTGTGTGTGTGTGTGTGTTTGTGTGTATGTGTGTGTGTTGCTTCCAACCAAGACCAATCTGGAGCTTTATGCCAACTTTTATGTACAAACCTAAACAGAAAGTTTCCCATTTGAGACATCATTTTAGTATCTAATGAAAAAAACTTTCAGGGTTGAGTTTTGTTTTATTGGTTAAAGAAGAAAAATATTTTAGGTGGTTTAAGAGGAAACAATAGATACAGTATGTTGGTTTGTTACAGACTGAATACAGAGGTAAACATTAAACTATGTGTATGTTTGTTAGGAACTTGACCTAAACAGGAGTAGAAAATATGAACAAAAACTCCACAGAATCATTTTGTTTATTAGAGGTGAAAAAGATGAAAGAACAGGATTTTGACAAGGTTCCTGTTAAAATCCAACATTTTTCAGATGGGTTTGTTTTTATTCTAAATGTGAGACTGAATCCTAAATTATTTTTAAAATATGACTGAGTTTATATTATGGAAGGGTGAATATATGACATGAGAATTGATCATTTTTGGCCTTGCCTCGCCCCACTTTCCTCCAGGTCTGGGTCGCAGGGCCAGAAGCCCAACTAGGGAATCCCAGGCCATCCTCTCCCTGGCCAAGTCCACCAGCTCCTCTGCTGGGACACCCAGGTGTTCCCTGGCCAACCTGGAGATGTACTTTCTCCAACATGGGTCCACCCAGGGGCCTCCTGCCAGCAGGACATGCCTGAAACATTTCCCGATGGAAGCGTCCAGGAGGCATCCTAATCAGATGCCTGAACCACCTCAACTGGCTCCTCTTGGAGCAGTGGTTCTACGCCGAGTCCCTCCTGGATTTCTGAGCTCCTCACCCTCTCTAAGTCTGAGCCCGGCCACCCTGCAAAGGAAACTCATTTATGTAAATCGAGGGCCTTGCTTCCTGGCTCAGCTCCCTCTTTATCATGAAAGACTGGTTCAGCATCCGCATCACTGCAGGTGCTGCTCTAACCCTCCTGTCGATCTCCCTCTTTCCCTCAAGAACAAGACTCAGAGATACTTAAACTCGTCCACTTGAGATAGGACCTCTCTCCTGACCCGGAGTTGGCAAGTCTTTTCTTGTCGAGAACCATGGTCTTGGATTTGGAGGTGCTGATCCTCATCCCAGCTGCTTCACACTTGGCTGTGAACTTCCCCAGCAAGAGGTGCAGGTTAGAGCTCAATGAAGCTAGGAGGACCACAGCTAGCAACAGCCGCCTCAACAATCGCAGAGCGGAACAAGACCCATTCGGACTCAATGTGCCCCACTGCACTCGGGATACGGTCAAAGCTCTGCCGGAGGTGGGAGTTGAAGACCATCTTGACTGGTTCTTCTGCCAGGTGTTACCAGCAGACCCTTGTAGTGTTTGGGTCTACCAGGTCTTCACGGCATCTTTCCCTGACATCTGAGCTAGCTCACCACCAGGTGGTGATCAGTTGACAGCTCCGCTCCTCTCTTCACTCGAGCATCTAAAACATACAGTCTCAGGTCAGATGATACAACTATAAAGTCAATCATCGACTTGTAACCTAGGCTGCCCTGGTACCAGGTGTATGGAATGTGTTCAAACATGGTGCTTGGTATGGCCAAACTACGACTTGCACAAAAGTCCAATAACAGAACACCACTCAGGTTCAGATTGGGTGGGCTGTCCCTCCCAGTCACGCCCCTTCAGGTCACGCTGTCGTTGCCCACATGAGCATTGAAGTCTGCCAGAAGGACTATGTAGTCCCCAGTCGGAGCGCCATCCAGCACTCATCCCAGGAACTCCAAAAAGGGTGGGAACTCTGAACTGCTCTGTGGTGCATAAGCAAAAAGAACAGTCAGGACCTGTTCCTCAATCTGAGACACTGGGAAGCTGCCCTCCCATCCCCCCTCCACAGTTGGATAAACCATGTATCTGGTTCAGGGGGGCCTGGCCGCCGGGCCCCATGGGTAAACGCCCTGTCCCAACTGGCTTCAGGGTGGGACCCTGGTAGTCCTACTCTGACTCTTTGTTCTATGAAAGGTCTTCTGAATTCATTTTTGGCCAAAAGAAGAAACTCTATAATATTTATCCCAACATTATGAAGTAATAACTGATATGAATAATAACAAAGCCAGCAGAATTAATGACTTGATCTAATATCTTTTAACATTAAAAGTTTTAGAGACATAGTTATTTCATTTTATTATAAACTTAAGTTGCTTAAACCAACAGAACGTAGCTTTTGAAACTTTTAGCTTAGCCGTTACTTTTATCAGTTAGTTAATTTTTTACATGACCAACTTTGACATACCGGTACTTTAACATTTAGACAAGACATTAAGGTAGGTAGGTGGGGCTTTCTGTCAGGTGACATCACTTCAGGATAAGTAGGCGGGGCTTTCAGCAAGGTGAGTATGCAAGGCTTCATCTAGGTAAGAAGGTGGGGCTTTGAGACAGTAGGTGGAGTTTCCAGCAAGGTAATTAGACAGGGCTTCCAGCCAGGTGAGTAGTCTGATCTTTCATCCAGGTGAGTAGGCAGGAATATCAATCATGTAGGTAGGTGGGACTTTCATCCAGGTGAGTACACAAGACTGTAAGGTAAGTTAGCGGGTTTTGAGCAAGATAAGTGGGTGGGGCTTCCAGCCAGGTGACAGGACTTTGAAATAAGTAGGCTGGTCTTTCAACCAGTTAAGTAGATAAATCCAGGTAAGCATGTGGGGTTTACAGCTCCACATCCCACCTGCTTCTGTAAACGAGGCAACAAAGCTTCACCTTTCACTGACAGAAGAAGGCAGAGTCACTTTATCTTGTTATTATTTTTGTTGATGGTAACCAGAATGGGCTGCATGGTGGCGCAGTTGGTTAGTAAGTAAGTAAGTAAAGTTTATTTCTACTGTATAGCACCTTTCACAGAAAAAATCACAAAGTGCTTCACAAAAAACAAAAAAAACAAATAAAATCAATTAAACAAACAAAATATCATTACAAATCAAAAATCGTTAAACAACAACAAGAGAACATAAAAGAGTTATTTAAAAGCAGTTTTGAATAATTGGGTCTTCAGCTGCTTTTTAAAGGAGTCCAGACTGTCTATACAGCGTCAGACTAAAGGAAGGTCATTCCAAAGTCGAGGTGCAACAGACTGGAAGGAGCGATCACCTGGACTTTAAATCTGGTCCTTGGAACCATAGATATCATATATATCACTACATACCTTACCCGAGCTGTTTGTCAATGGACGCTGACGTAGCTACGCCGGCGGCCATCTTGGGGCAGCCAGCTGCCCCCTTTCATAACATTGGTGTCAATGGAGCATGTACTACTAAATACCTCTAACTTGCTCAATTTTTAACCGATTTTCAAACGGTTTGCATTTTTCTAAACGTCAAAGACATGGCTGTGAATATGTACCAAAATATAACGATAATGGTCAGGAAATTCATAAATTGTAAAAGTATCAAATCTCAAGTCTATACATAATAAGGTTTGTAAGAAAGTAACCCGTTTGTAAATCCGTTCATTTTTCATCAAGTTCTGAGTGTTTTTAGTTAAATGATGCTCACCTTCCATCTGCTGCCATAGAGAGCAGAACGTCTGCTGGCTGCCCCAAGATGGCCGCCGTGTAGCTACGCTGTTGAACCCCAGATGATTCATCTAGCCTTTATATGTGATATCTATGCTTGGAACTGCTAGCTGCACTGTTGCCTCGCAGCAAGGAGGTTGTGGGTTCGCGTCCCGGCTCTGCGGCCTCTCTGAGTGGAGTTTGCATGTCCTCCCCGTGCATGCGTGGGTTTTCTCTGGGTTCTCCGGCTTCCTCCCAAAAACGTGACTGTCAGGCTACTTGGTCTTGTGAAATTGTCCTTAGGTGTGTGTGGGTGTGTGACTGGTTGTTTGTCTCGTTTGTCTCTGTGTGTCCCTGTGATGGACTGGCGACCCATCCAGGGTGTCTCCCGCCTCTCGCCCCTTGACCGCTGGAGATACGCACCAGCTCCCCCCCAGCCCTCTGTAGAAGATGAAGCGGTTAAAGAAAATGGATGGATGGATGGTAACCAGAATATTTGTTTCCTCTTCCTCGTTGAACTCATATTGAAGTTTTAATTGATTGAATTTGTTCTGGATCCTTCAGTTTAAAGTTAAACTAACTAAAAGTTATTATGTGACAGAGTTCATGTTCAGCGCAGACTCCTGACCTCCAGTCAGACTCAGAGAAACGCAGCCTGATGGATAAAAGCTCATCGGATCAGAAGAGTTCCAAACCCGGCGGGAATGGATGCTGAAGAAGAAACGATGAAACGATTCAGACGTGAATGAGTGAAGCGCAGGATGGATGAATGGAAGACAACTGGACATAAACTCTGTGACACACACACACATACACACACACACACACATTCACACACACACACGCTGCAACAGAAGCTCATTAACCGAAGCACGTTTGACGTCGGTTTTCTTGCACGTGTGTGTGTGTGTGTGTAGGAATATGTGCAGTATGCCGTCACACACACCTAGTTATTTCAGGATTCTGTCAAACGACGCAGCCGATTTCCTGCCTCATCACCGCGGTAATAACTCTTCTCACAATGTCCCTGTCCGAGGAACGAGGCAATCATCATCATCTGCAGCCGTAATGATCATACCGAAGGTGAGTCACCAGCTCTGCTCCAGCGCCGCGCCGCAGAGAGCCACGAGCTCTGATTGGTACAAAGACGACTGCAGGAACGAGGAGATACATGAGTCTCTATTACCCACACACACACACACACACACACACACACACACACACACACACACACACACACACACACACACATCAAGGTAGGTTACTGAGTTCATCTCAGCTCTCAGGTCTCATCCTAAAGAAAACCTCAGGTAACAGACTTCAGACTAAATGAAACGTCCACATTAGGTGATTCATCTCTAAAATTAAAACATAATTATTAAAACGTTGCTGTGATTTATGAAATGTGACAACATCAACCTGATAAATCAGTTTCAGAATCAGATCTAAGACCTGACACATCTGGAACACCTCAAACCCATAAAACAGCTGGATGAGACTCTAAGAAGTAAAGGTCTGTTTTACAAAAGGTTTGACAGACAGGTGTGATTATCAGGACGGGGCTCAGATCTGCGTCATCATCATCATCATCCGGATGTGAGGAACAGAAGACCTTTGGTCCAGACCTTCTCGTGTCCAGGTAATTATCTCCCCTCTCTCTCTCTCTCTCTCTCTCTCTCTCTCTCTCTCTCTTTCTCTGCAGAGTTTTATGACACACTCCATGTTCTCACTGGGACGTAAATCCAGGAAGAGAATTTTATGAAACACGTTTTATTGAACTTGAATAAGTGGAGAACTTGTTCCCCGTCTTCAGGACGTCACTGATGATTAATTGAGCAGAACAGATGATGATGATGTTCAGATTTCTTCTGAACTTCATCTGACAAAAAAAACCAACACACTACCTCCTTTTCTCCTTCACTTTGTGTCACACACTTCCTGTCTTTACTATTTTATTTCCCATCAAACTTTGTGTTCTTATTATTTTATTTGCTTCAGATTTCCAGTCGTTATCGTTTCATAATAATCATAATAATTGTTTCCCATCAGACTTTCTGCTTGATCATTTTATTGTCTTTCAAACTTTTTTGGTTTGGAAATATTTTCATTCTGATTTGGTTAGATTCACCTCTGATGACCTCAGTGTTTTTACTTTGTGACTTTGAATTAAACTCTGATCAGAAGAATCGTTCAGAAAGCCCAGAGATCATCCAGTAGGTCCTAAGGACTGACCGGACCAATCAGGGCTGCTCGGGTTCCAATGGAGCGTAGCTAGACCAAAGTCTGACGGTCTGGTTTGCTAGGATAGCATCATGATGGGTTCAGGGGAGTGGGCGGGGCTTCAGTCTATCCTGATTCCTCACTCTGTTCCAACATGGCGGCTTCTGTTAACAAGATCTCATGGCTTCATCTTTCACAGCTCAAGGAGGCGGAGCCTCTATCTAGTTTAACTTATGACTCAAACTTGAGTTGATTGACAGGTGTTTGATCCAACCACACGCAGAACAGCTGGATTCATAGAATTTAAAAAGTGAGCAGTAAAAACAGACTAAACTTTATTAAAAACGTGAGAAACGACATGAACATGCAGGTGTGTGTGTGTGTGTGTGTGTGTGTGTGTGTGTGTGTGTGTGTGTGTGTGTGTGTGTGTGTAGCAGACAGGTTATATAAGTGTTCAGGTGTGTGTTAATCCTGTATAACTGGTGAACTTTAACAGTTTCTGAGTGTGGAGTCATTTCCTGGTGGGAATCATCCTTTATTAAACGCTCTAATCCTATTTTGACGACTCTGCGGGTAAAACGATATCAGGCCAGGAAATTAAACAGACGACACACACCACACACCACGTGTGTGTGTGTGTGTGTGTGTGTGTGTGTCTCTCTCTCTCTCTGCAGGGACCAGTTACAGTTTAACACGTTGACATCTGTCTGTGAGGACGTTTTATTTTAACAGTCTGAGGCTGTTTTACTGTTAAAATGTGAAACTTAGGTTTCAGGTTTTATTACTGAGAAAAGCAGGAGAGACTCTGGAGACTGAAAATAACTCAAACAAAAAGAGGGAGAGTGTGTGAGAACACACACACACACACACACACACACACACACACACACACACACACACACACACACACACACACACACACACACACACACACACACACATTCTTAAACAGTCTAACATTTTATTAAAACACAGTGATGTAATCTATACGGTGGCCTCTGATTGGTTGGTTCATTCAGGTGTCATTAGTTCTGATTCGCTCTGGTTGGATTAGGTCAATCAGCCTGAATCAATCAGAACTCTGATGTTTATTAGACTCAGTTTCTCGTTAAAACGATTCATTTTCTAGTGTAACAAACCGTCAGCCTCAACACGAGTTCACACAGCGACGTCAGAGCTATCAGTATCAAGATACTTGTATAAATACACAATACAGCCTGGTACTTACAGGGTACACACAATGTACACACATGGATACATACAGGATAAGTACTGGGTACATACAGGGTAAGAACTGGACACTTATTGGGTACTTTCTAGGTATTTATAAAGGTACTTTCAGAAACATGTAGAAGGTAAATGCTGGGTATTTCAGGGTAGGTACCAAGTTCTTACAGGACTACTGTACATACAGAATACATATAGGGTAAGTACTGTGTAAAAACAAGCAATGTACCAGGTATGTGCAGGGGTATAAACAGGATATTTACTGGATACATAGAGGGCACTTAAGAGGTATGTACAGGAGTACATACAGGAGTACAGGGTTACTCACAGGGCAACTGTCATGTTAGGGTAAGTTCCTAACCCACATGCAGAATCAACTCGCTGGAGACAAGAATCAGGTTAAAGTTATTTTATTTAAAGAAGGAGTTGATGCCAAGAGCGGAACCGGGTTCAGGGGGACCGACTGGATCTATGAAGACAGGGGACGAGGAAAGGACTGGAAGAGAGAGAGGAGAGGTGAAATGTTCTGACTGCACAGGAGTATTCTTTCAGGTGTTGGGAGCAGGAAGTCCTGGTGGTGGGTGAGTCAGATGGGGAGTGCTGAGCGGAGTCAGGGAGAGCGGGCAGGCAGGCTGTAGTTGAGGGACTGGAGGCTGCAGAGGAGGACTGTGGAGCTGAAGAATGGTTTGAGGTGAGTCTGTTGAGGTAATGGTGAATGGAGTCTGGGTTTGACATGAAGCCAAAAAACAAAACAACCTGGGAAGTCAAAAATCACAGGAACAATCAAAGACGAAGTAATAATTTCTAGAAGCTCAAAGAACTGCGCAGGAGGCTTGACTCTACTACGGAAGGTTGATCATCAGGTGAAGTCTGGTCCTCCAGCTGCTCCCTGCAGCCTGATGAGGAGATTGGCAGCAGGTGTGGAGCTGCAGCAGCAAAGATCCATTCAGCAGACAGAGGTCTCACTCTCAAAAAAAAAAAACACAACAGCAACAGGGTAATTACTGCATACTTACAGGGTTCTATAGGTACTTAAGAGGGTAATACAGGGTAACAAGGCACTTCATAATACAGCCAGGTCCCTATCTGGTATGTACCCCAGTAAGTACTCAGTACTTACCTTGTATATATGTACCAGGCTGTATTATCTATTCCCACCAAACGTTTTTCTGAGTTCTTGTCTGAACAGGAATATTTACTGGAGGGTAAACGATCCACTAAAGTCCGCAAAAGTTAAATCAGCTGAAAACAAATGACAGAATGAAGAGGAACTCAGACTCATCCAGGTAGAGGATGATGTGTAAAGCTGTGACCTTCATGGATAGATGGTTTAATGTGACACGTTAAAGGGCTTCTGAGGAGGTTTAACTTTGATTCTTAAGATTCAGCCTGCAGGACCCAAATCCTCCAAACTGACTTTAAATTCAGTGGATGTCCTGACGTCTCTCCTGACAGCAGGTTGATTAGAGCAGCCTTTAGTTCCAGCTCCAGGACTTGTTGAAGTACCGAGTCGGTTCCGACCATAAAACAGAGACTAAAGTTCACATTTAATTTCTCTTTTGGTTTTCTGGAAGCTTGGAGGTGGTTAAGCTTGATGAGGAGACATGAAAGTTTCTGTTCAGCTAATCTAAGAAACATTTAGTTTATTGAACATTCGAGAGACAAGAAGAGCAAAGAAGGAACATGACGTCCACACAACCTCCGGCAGCTTCCTGGGACTCTGCTGGAGTCAGAACCAACAGGAAAAGAGGAAGACTGAAGGTCTGGCCTCTAGAGATCCATGAGGGTCACAGGGTGACGACTTCTGAGTGGTTTCACTGGACTCAGACCTCGCATTGAGTTTGTAAAGTTGTGAGTTAGAATCTCATGACGATGCAGTTAAAAGATGAAAGTTAAAATCATAAAACAGGAACAATGAAACCACGTTGACCTTGCTCCACAACCACACTGGTGTGAAGGCTCTGATTGGACTTGATGTTTTTAATTCTTGCGGAGTCCGCACCGCAACCGCAGTCAGCGTGAAGTAGCCTTTAGACCTCTTGGCTCCAGAAAAAAAGCTACACACAGCATGACATCACTTTGTTGGTTAAACGCCGGTGAAGTAGAACACGGAAGCAGCTTGAAGCAAAAAGCTGGAGTTTGTCTGCGGTCTGGAGGTATTATAAAGTTAATGACAAGTATCAGATCGGGACTCAGTATCTGCAGATCCTCAAAATCAAATGACTCAGACTGGAGGGCAAACCCCTGATCAGGACTTCCCTAGATCTTTATTGAAATTACCAATTTAAAATTGGTTTATGTTTATGTATTTAGCAGACGCTGAAGCGACTTACAAATGAGAGACTTCTTTATAGGTAGACTCCTTTAGTCATTGTACTTTATCCTGCTTGTAAACTTTGTAAACACCTTTTGTGCTGTGATGCGTTCTGTCTTTTCTACTTCAGGCTTTTAAAATGTGACAGTATTTAGATGAACACAGAATCCTGAGTTGTTGTTTTCTGCTGTCTGATGTGTTGTGTAATCTCTCTGCAGTGTTTTCATCCTTACTGTTCTGCTAAAGGTCCGATTGGTCAGTTCTGAGCAGTTTAAAGTGTTTTGGTGTCATTCATGAATTTAGAAAGAAAAAAACGTAAAAATGATGAGAATCTGAGATTCTACCACATATAATGTATAAACAATCAACATCAAACAAAAAGGGAAAATGTAAAAAGGCAAAATTATTCAGAAGAGCCAAAAATCCATCAGAGTGACAACCGTCTGGTTTCTCCTGGAAAGATTCAGGAACATGATTTAATTTGCTGTTTAAAGGATTTATTGTTCTATAATTATCAATGTTTTTTAGATGAATGTGTTATTTTTAAATCAAATTGTTTAAATTCCTTTTTTTTAATTAAAATTGGTGAAAATCAGAAACGCCTCAACTTTATGATCAACCATAACTGAACCTCTTTGGGTCGTCTTGTGTTGTTCTCGTGAAGCGTCTTCCTCGTGATGAAGACTGTTACCATTCTGAGATGTGGGATTACTGATACTGGGATAATGAAGTTCTGGAGACCGACTGTTTGGACCACCTCCTGAGAAACCAGCAGGCACTTTGTGGCTCTACCTCACAGATCTGAAACCATCAATGAAACCGAGAGCGAGATCAGAATTCACAGCTGAGGTCTCATTAACATCTCAAACAGGCCCAGCGGGTTTCAGAGAAACGCCATAAATCAGCTGGAGGCTGGGAAACCTCAGCCGGGTCAGACCCAAACCGCCGACCTCAGCTGGGATGCTGCTGACCTGAGACGACTTTCTGTGGGCTAAAATAAAACCTGGTTCAGACCTGTTTCCAGTTGACGCTGTGACTAACAGAACTGCTCGGCTCGGTCCTGGAGGAATCCTTCATCTGGGTGTGGATTCGGTCCGACGGCTGGTTCTGTCAAATCAAAGCGTTTTCACACAGTTTCTGACAGAGTCAGCCTCAGGTTCACCACAGATCTGAGGTCTGCGCCGAGAAAACTGGAGGGAAGTTTGTTGTTCGGTCGTGAATAAAAGTTAAGACCAGAAACCAGAGCTGCTGGAAATCTGGGATCCAGATTCCTGTAAAAACCCCAAACAATCCCAGCCTCAGCTCCCAAAAAGTGAAACTAAAAACAAAACAATGAAACCAAAAAGGAAAGATGTTTTTTTAATTTTTAGCATCTAGTTCCACTCTTGGGCTGCGTGGTGGCGCAGTTGGTTAGCACTGTTGCCTCACAGCAAGGAGGTCATGGGTTCACGTCCCGGCTCTGTCTGTGTGTGGAGTTTGCATGTTCTCCCTGTGCATGGTGGGTTCTCTCCAGCTACTCTGGCTTCCTCCCACAGACCAAAAACATGACTGTCAGGCTGATTGGGCTGGGTTGTTTTGGAGGACTGGCTGCTAACAAACTCTGGAGCGCAGCAAATTACAACTGAGGTGTCTGACTGTCAGATCAGTGGGGATGGCCATGATTCAACTGTTTGGAGGGGTGAAGCCAGCAGAACGAACGGTAATGAACAATAAGGCAGTGGAGGAAACATGGCTGCTGCCTGACAAACACCTTATCTGTGCCCTTGAAAACAACCCCCACTACAGAATGAATGGAGCAGCTGCTCTGAACCCTCCCTCCTTTCTACGTTCTCCTCCTATCTCCTCCTTCACCCCTGCCTGGGGGTGCAGGCGTGCAGCTGCGTCAGCACTGAAGTCTGGGCCTGCTGGCAGAGTTTCTGGTCCCGCCCACCTTCCCCGATGTGTTCTTTAACTGTGGACTGTCAGTGTATTGTCTCCTGTATGCAGAGGTTTCTTCCTCATCCTTCCTTGTTGTTAGCCCTTTTCTTACCTGCTCACAGTTTTTCCCTTTTATTGTTTTGCCCAAATATATTATTGAAGTTTTCCCTAAAATTGTTCTGCCCAAGATTTTAGTATTTGCCCAAGTCATAGCCCACATAGTCTCATCATTTACCATGTAGATCCCCTGTATGCCCAAACCTCCGTTTTGTTTTTTATTTTCAATGTTTTCTCAGTTTTGTTCTTTTGTTTGTGTTGTGAAGCGCTTTGTGATTTATATCTGTGAAAGGCGCTATAGAAATAAACTTTACTTACTTACTCTGTGTGGCCCTGTGATGGGCTGGCGACCCGTCCAGGGTGTCCCCTGCATCTCGCCCCCTTGGTCGCTGGAGATAGGCACCAGCTCTCTCCGCGACCCTCTGTGGAGGATGAAAGGTTACAGAAGATGGATGGATGGATGGATAGTTCCACTCTTATATTTATAAAACGACTAAACTTGTCCAGTCTGCACGGCGCTGATGATACGCGGCAGCTCGATGTTTGAGCGTTCAGGTTTCACTCATCGATCGTTTGACTCCACTGAAGCCTGGTTCACATGGCAAGGCTTTAAAACTGTTGGAATATTTTCAAAACATGAGAGACCCCAGACTTGACGATACAAGATCTAATTTACACAACATTAACTATTTAGGTTCTACAGTTTGTGGTAAAGACGAAACACCACACACGAACCGGCTCCACATCCCCAGGTCAGACGGACGCCTCACAGCCTCAGGACTTCCTGCTGGTTTCTTCACTTTTTGAAGTTTTTTTTAGAATTTCCTTCCATAAGCTTTCATATCATGGTGTCCTGTCTGCACATGGATCCTCAAACAGAAATAGAATGGAATGGATGGAATTACAGAACATTTTAACCCTTTGATTCATATTTTATATACAGCAGTAAAGTCCTTTAATACATCATGAAGACTTTTATCCTTTAAATCAGCATCAGTTCTAATCAGACGTATCAAATAATATCTAGGTTTTTAACCCCTAAACTGCCATGTTGTTGTCTTGATGCATCTCCATTTCACCGTCTAAAAACACGCTTCATGTTTTCAGTTCCCTTCAGAAAATCAGAAGAATATTTATTTGTAACTTTATAATTTATTACACATTTTATAACAGAACATTTCTCGTGGATTGAACGTTCGTGTGAAACGTTTACATGAATTGCAGGTTTTAGAGAAGCTTCAGTCATTACTGTATGACTGGATGTGAAATCTGGTTGCAGGTTTGATTCCCGGTTGTTTTTCTCTGCGTGAAGTCAGCGAGTCCTCCAGGCTCCTCTCACAGACCAAGAACCTGCCTGATAGGACGAACTGGAGACTCTGAATGGCCCCTAACGGTGTGAATGGTTGTGTGTCTCGTTAGTCTCCGTGTGTCCCTGTGATGGACTGAAACCAGTGTCCTCCTCCTGTGCTGCTGGAGAAAGACACCGTCAGCTTTACTGGACGAAGAAATGGATGGATGGATGTTTTAATTGATCTGAGCTCAATCTTCAGGGTGAGGTTTTATTTTATTGACTGTTTCTCACAAAAACCCATAAAGGAATGAAATGAAAACAAATGGAACCATTACGGCGAACCTTCAGGGATGAAGATGCTTAAATTAGTCAAACTTTGTTCATCCTTGATTTCTAATCCTCTGTTGCTTCAGTCGGGATGAACTCCACAGGTCAAACAGACTCTGATTAGTCGGTCTTCCTCCTCAGACTGACTTAGACCTGGTTCCAGGATCCGGTTTAGTTTGTCCAAACCTGAAGGATCACCTGGAATCAGACGAGGGACCTCTGGACTGCCTGGGTTTGTGGAGGGGAAGTGGTCCTGGTCCCTCCCTTGTTCTGTAAGCTAACTCTCACCGGGCTCATTTGTGATAATTACCCTCAGTGATTTTATTCCTGCACAAACCGTCCATGTCTGTAATTTGTCAAGAAAAACATCCGTGTTAAATTACCCAGCATGCTTTGATTAGCGGAGCCACATCTGATGCTGTCCACCCAGCGGCTCGTTTCAGCAGCTCCTTCTAGTTAATGAGCGTCAGGTTCGTTATGTGACGAGACGGTGGACAATAAGAGGACGAGCAGCCGAGCTCGTTAATGACTCACATTCTGCAGCTGATTAACTTTAATTAAACTCACTGGATGAAATGTTTGCTGTAAACTGGCTGCTGCTGTCACGTGTTTGTTAAAACCCATCGGGCTGATTCAGGCTGAGGCCTGCAGGAACCTGGTAGGAAGTCACAAACGAAGACCGAGCCAGAGAGCAGGGAAACTCTGAGGAACAGTAAAGGAAAGTTTCAGGGAAACTTTGTGTTTAAAGAAAAAAGCAAGGGGACTTCTTAGTTTGTCTCCATGGTAACAGAGTCTGTGAAACCTGGAGTTTTAACTCGCTGGTCACAGTGTTTTACAGCTTTTCTAAGGATTCTATCATTTTACTCCTGAGGGTTTTACTGTGAAGCTACTTCAACATTTCAGGTGGAACCTAAAAGGTCACACAGAGGATCCAGATGTTCCTCCTTCATTCAGGCGTTCAGCTTTAGTCTCAGAGTTTCACTTTTAAAGTTCCTGGAGAGAAAACCTCCTCTCACTTTGAGACTTGACTCATGAAGAACTGCAGGTTGTGTTCTGAAACAGGAAGTGTTCCCCGTTAGAACCAGTGAGGTCAGACCTGCTGCTGTTTGGGTCAGAACCTTTGGTCCTCTCAGATTCAGTCTGTTCTCAACAGGTTAACAGACCCATCAGACCATCAGGACTCAGAACGTCTCCAGGTTCTGGTGCTTTTAATAACCAACATGGTTTCTCTCATCCTTTTCCTGCTGTAGACCAGGGATCAGGTCCAGGGATCAGGTCCAGAGATCAGGTCCAGAGATCAGGTCCAGGGATCAGGTCTAGATATCAGGTCCAGGCATCAGGTCCAGGGATCAGGTCCAGGGATCAGGTCTAGAGATCAGGTCCAGGGATCAGGTCCAGGCATCAGGTCTAGAGATCAGGTCTAGATATCAGGTCCAGGCATCAGGTCCAGGCATCAGGTCTAGAGATCAGGTCTAGATATCAGGTCCAGGGATCAGGTCCAGAGATCAGGTCCAGGGATCAGGTCCAGAGATCAGGTCGAGGGATCAGGTCCAGGGATCAGGTCTAGGGATCAGGTCCAGGGATCAGGTCCAGGGATCAGGTATAGAGATCAGGTCCAGGGATCAAGTCTAGAGATCAAGTCCAGGGATCAGGTCCAGGGATCAGGTCCAGGGATCAAGTCCAGAGATCAGGTCCAGGGATCAGGTCCAGGCATCAGGTCTAGAGATCAGGTCTAGATATCAGGTCCAGGCATCAGGTCTAGAGATCAGGTCCAGGGATCAGGTCCAGAGATCAGGTCCAGGGATCAAGTCCAGGGATCGGGTCGAGAGATCAGGTCCAGGCATCAGGTCTAGAGATCAGGTCTAGATATCAGGTCCAGGGATCAGGTCCAGGGATCAGGTCTAGAGATCAGGTCTAGATATCAGGTCCAGGCATCAGGTCCAGGGATCAGGTCTAGAGATCAGGTCTAGAGATCAGGTCCAGGGATCAGGTCTAGAGATCAGGTCCAGGGATCAGGTCCAGGCATCAGGTCTAGAGATCAGGTCTAGAGATCAGGTCCAGGGATCAGGTCTAGAGATCAGGTCTAGAGATCAGGTCCAGGGATCAGGTCTAGAGATCAGGTCCAGGGATCAGGTCCAGAGATCAGGTCCAGGGATCAGGTCCAGAGATCAGGTCCAGGGATCAGGTCTAGAGATCAGGTCCAGGGATCAGGTCTAGAGATCAAGTCCAGGGATCAGGTCCAGGGATCAGGTCCAGGGATCAAGTCCAGAGATCAGGTCTAGGGATCAAGTCCAGGGATCAGGTCCAGGGATCAGGTTCAGGGATCAGGTTCAGGGATCAGGTTCAGGGATCAGGTCCAGAGATCAGGTCTAGGGATCAGGTCCAGAGATCAAGTCCAGGGATCAGGTCCAGGGATCAGGTTCAGGGATCAGGTCCAGAGATCAGGTTCAGGGATCAAGTCCAGGGATCAAGTCCAGGGATCAAGTCCAGGGATCGGGTCGAGAGATCAGGTCCAGGGATAAGGTCTAGAGATCAGGTCTAGAGATCAGGTCCAGGGATCAGGTCCAGGGATCAGGTCCAGAGATCAGGTCCAGGGATCAGGTCCAGGGATCAGGTCTAGAGATCAGGTCCAGGGATCAGGTCTAGAGATCAGGTCTAGAGATCAGGTCTAGGGATCAGGTCCAGGGATCAGGTCCAAGGATCAAGTCTAGAGATCAGGTCCAGGGATCAGGTCCAGGGATCAGGTCCAGAGATCAGGTCCAGGGATCAGGTCTAGAGATCAGGTCCAGGGATCAGGTCTAGAGATCAGGTCTAGAGATCAGGTCCAGGGATCAGGTCCAGGGATCAGGTCCAGAGATCAGGTCCAGGGATCAGGTCTAGAGATCAGGTCCAGGGATCAAGGCCAGAGATCAGGTCTAGAGATCAGGTCCAGGGATCAGGTCTAGAGATCAGGTCCAGGGATCAGGTCTAGAGATCAGGTATAGAGATCAGGTCCAGGGATCAGGTCCAGGATTCAGGTCCAGGGATCAGGTATAGAGATCAGGTCTAGAGATCGGGTCCAGGGATCAGGTCCAGGGATCAAGTCCAGAGATCAGGTCCAGGGATCAGGTCTAGAGATCAGGTCTAGAGATCATGTCCAGAGATCAGGTCTAGAGATCAGGTCTAGATATCAGGTCCAGGCATCAGGTCCAGGCATCAGGTCTAGAGATCAGGTCCAGAGATCAGGTCCAGGGATCAGGTCTAGAGATCAGGTCCAGGGATTAAGTCCAGAGATTAGGTCCAGGGATCAGGTCTAGAGATCAGGTCCAGGGATCGGGTCTAGAGATCAGGTCTAGAGATCAGGTCCAGGGATCAGGTCCAGGGATCAGGTCCAGGGATCAGGTCCAGAGATCAAGTCCAGGGATCAGGTCCAGGGATCAGGTCCAGAGATCAGGTCCAGGGATCAGGTCCAGAGATCAGGTCCAGGGATCAGGTCCAGAGATCATTTTTTGAAATGTCTAATAAATATTTTTAAAGTTGTCCCTGGACTAGCCTGGACTGTGATTAAATAAAACATCTGGTCTCGGCGCTGCATGCTGATTGGTTCTGAAGATGAGGGCGGAGCTTCAATCTGAGTGAACTATGATGACATCACTATTGTTTTAGTGATCTTTAGACTTTATCTTTTCCACATAATAAAGACCAAACTCTGAACTCTTGTCATGAGCAGCTGATGAGTGAAGTCTCCGTTACCATGGAGATCTAGCCACGCTAATAGAAATCCTCTTGTGATCCTAAAAACCCTGAAAACTCTCCCTCCAGTTCAGCCTTCAGGACACTTTCATTCTGTTGATTTTCACACTGCTGAAGCACAATGTCATGAAATGATTTGAGTTATTTTAAAAATTCATCCTTACGTTTCTTTTTAAGTCTTTTCAGTGACCGACGGTCTTATCCAGGTCTGTCCATGCTGGGAGAGATGACCAGAAACAGGTGAGAGGAAAAGAACCACATCACTCAGACCAGCAGCCATGGAACGAGTCAAATGAACTTTATCTGTCAGGAGGAAATTCTCCAGAGCAAATGTCAGCCAGTTGTTCTGCGTGATGTTAGGTGAAACTCCCAGAATTCCCCTGAAGTTGGACTAACCAACACTGACACCAACCCACCCATTAACAACAGGCCGCCTCTAAAATCAGACAAATCAGAGAGACGGAGACGTTTATCCGTCCTGCAGCAGGAGAGACGTCCTGTCATTAAATCCAACTTTCACTTCAACCGCCCCTCAGGACTTCAGATCTGAAAGGACGATGTTTCCCACAGCACGAAAACACACACAGATACACACACACACACACACACACACACACACACACACACACACGCACGCACGCACACACACCGAGTCATCACTGGGCCTTATTGTGACAAACTGGCGTTTTCTGACTAGTTTTATTACGAGTCTCACACTCTAGTAGTGACTCCGCATGAGAAGCAGAACATGTGACCACTGGATCAGCTCTGTTTGTTTGTTTGTTTGTTTGTTTGTTTGTTTGTTTGTTTGTTTGTTTGTTTTTATTGATGTCTGCTCTGTCTGTGACTGAAAGCGTCTGAGTCCAGTACAGTGATGGCTGGTAAAACATTTTTTGGGTGTGGCGCATTTTTACAAGTCAGTTTTCAGATGCGCAAAACCCCACATATCACCACTGCTGATAAAACCACTGGTTCTCAGCAGCACCAGATCCTGAACATAAAATACATTTACTTTAAATCATGAAGGTCCACAGCCAGGTGTTCAAGTGTCACCACACTACAAGTCAGAATTGATCCCACTGGTGTCTGATGATGTAAGGGAACCTAACCAGTTCAGAGAGCACTGGTTTGTGAGGCCCTACAATGGACAGAACTCTGAGGAAGAGTTGGTGTCAGAGGAGGTCGAGGTGGTCAGGAAGACAAAGAACAGTAATATCTGATGACATCAGAGCTGCTGTGATTGGCCAGGTTCTGGTCTATGGTCTGAGCCTGAGGGAGGCGGGACAAAGGCTACAACTGGACACCAGTAGATTCACTGAGTCCACCAGTCTGAGGGTTTAGAGCAGAGAACAACTAATGACCTTCTTTTGACATGATAGTACAGTATGTCAGTGGCTGTCAGGGCCAGCAAGGCCTTCTCTGCTGGCCTAAACTTACTCAGAAAAGTAAATGTATTTTTCTTTTGGTTAATATTATTAAATAAAAATGTTCTCCCTGGTCTGTTCTCTTTATATCATATTATATCCACTTGGTTGCGCCGCTTCCAGTGTTAAGACACCAAGGTAGGGTGTTGTCCAATCAGATTTCAGCTTGTTTGTGTTGTTAGGCAGATTAAAGTCTGCCACTGGGGGTTCTACGCCCAAGTGTTTCTCTCTGGACCTTCAGAATCAACAGAGCAGGCCCCGGTCCGCTTTCAGCCAGCAGAGACGATCAGTTGCGACAGCCAATCAGCTCTCGAGTCTGCACGATTCAGGCTAGCTAGCTGGGCTTACGCAGGAGATGACAGGAGCGTGCCCTGTGATTGGTTATAGCCTTGTTTTGGTCCAAAGGTGGTGATATCTGAACTAAACTCGGAGATTGTTAGCTACCGACAGCTATCGGTGTGTTTTTTTAACCCAGGATGTCTGAAGGAGGAGAAAGGATCCTGTCCCAGCTGGAAAAACTCTTTATCCGTCTCTTTCAGAAAAGGAATGATGAACTTTCCCGTGGCCGTTTCAGAGAGACGCTGGGATTATAAAGCTGGAAACGCCAGTGCTGATGGATTTAATGTTTGGAGCTATAATGTGGAGGCGATCCGTGTTGGTGAGTTCAACCCTTTTATTTGTGTTTTGATCATTTTATTTCATTAGTAATCGATCACCTGTAGTGTGTCACTGAGCTGAAACATATGAGCTGTACAGCAGCACCCCTAGTGGTCAGACTGATACCGCAGCGTAACAGACCCCGGTTCAGTTCTGATCTGCCCAATAATGTGCGTTGAGTTGACCAGCCTATAGTAAGGGTGATGTAATGTGTATGTTGATTTTATATGGATTCTGTAGCCGTGGCGTCAGATTGATGGTATTATGAGGCGTATTCATTTAGGTTGAACTGAGGAGGAAATCACTGACGGCCCAGAGCTGAAAGTCACAGCCCGCCACTGCTGTATGTAAATGTTGACAGCAGTTACTGTATGACATCATACTGTAGAGCTGGTAAGCCCCGCCCATCCGTAAAACCCCAATGGACCTCTAGACTGAAAAACCATCAATGCTAGTGAATGAGAGAAAATCATTTCCTCACATTCACTACTGACGAGGTTTTTTCCCATTACCTGGTCAGACAACATGTGTCCTGTGATGGACGAAGTCCTGTGTCCTGACCCAGTAGAGACATGATGCTGAGTAGCGCTCTGAGGTAGTATTTGTATATTTTTGTACCTTATTTTTACATACATGGTCTTACTGTACACAAGTATCAAACTCATCAGATTTCTGTTGGTTTTACCAGAGCTACGTGGAAATGCACCAGATTTCTGTTCAGTCTTTTTGTTCCAGAGCTAAATGCTCAGTTATTTTTGTTTCCCAACATGCATTTCACCTACAGTGAACAATAAACATGTATTTCTCAGCTTCATGTCCTGAGCGTAGTGTTTTCTAGTTTTCTACGTAGTGTTTAGTGACTGTTTGACTCGATGATGTTTGACTGATTGACTCGATTTGACAACAAAGTTCCGTTTGGGCACAGATTGAACTGTTTTGAGGTAAAAGTTTGGTTTTGCAAGAAGAGTCTGAGATTTGGTGAAATTAGCTTGAAAATTTGGGCTTGTGTTCAAACTTTGCAGAAATGGAGAGCAGTTTTCAAGAAATGTGTCTTGGCAATTGAGGAAAAACTGTAATGGATCTCTAAAAATAAATAGAAAATAAAACCCAACACCTGTTTCCACTCTGTGATCATTAAATATCATTCTGTAAAGCGTCTTGGTCACTTTATTTATGTTTTATTATCAAATGAAGTCAGAAGACATTCCCAGTCTGATGGGTCCTTAGGAGCTCTTTATCTGGCCCCGCCTCCTGCAGGTGTTAGCTCCGCCTCCAGAGTAAATCCTTCAGCTGGGTGATTATTTTTCTCTCAGATGGTTTCCACTCGCTGAGAAACTTTGATTTTTAGTAGCTCAGAACAAACACTGGAGCTTTCAGCAGCTTTAAAGTTAAACAGTGCAGAGAGGAGAGATGGTGGGGCTTCAGGTGACCTTTGACCTCTCTCTGAGTGTCTCTCTTTGCCGACATTTTTCCCTCTGGGACTGGATGAATCCTCGTTGTTCTTTCTCCCGCTCAGGCTGGAGCCGCTCCAGCATCCTCGACCCTGACCCTTCATCCAGCGACGATCACGTTTTAACACGTGTGTGTGTGTGTGTGTGTGTGTGTGTGTGTGTGTGTGTGTGTGTGTGTGTTATAAGCGTTAACACAGCTCAGAGCTAGTGTGCGCAGCACCACAACCTAACAGAGCACAGACAAATCAACTCTCTAACATGAGTTTAAATCTATTATTTAATCAAAAACAAACTGTGAGAGAAAAAAGACCAGACGGATGTTTCCTTCGTGTACATCTTTTAACTTTAATAGTGAAGCAAAAAACAAAAAGATTACTGTAAAATAAATAAGATTAAAAAATGCCACAAGCACATTGGATTTGTACAACAAAGCAATGCAACATACTGGAATCTTTATTTCCATATATACAGAATAAAAAATAGACTTTTTATTCTTTGTCCACGTTGTTCAGTGTCAGGATTTATATTAATATTATCATTACTGAAAAGAAGAACAAATACAGCCACTTTTTAATTCTTTTTTAAAACTTTTTGCTTCTTTTTGAGGCTTTTTTTCCGGCACTGACGTTTTTGTTTGCGTCCATGAATGTTTTTTTTCCACAAAGTCCAGAAGAAAAACACTGTTTTAACAAAAAAAAAGCACAAGACTTCATCAGAAAGGCCACTCATCCTGTAAACCGTTAGGTGAACAATACAAACACCACAGAAACACTGACAGGACGATCTTTTTCTCCAGAAACAGCGACTGGATTTCCCCTCCATAAACAGAGTTTTGATCAATCAAACAGAAACACGAGAATCTGATGTGAAATCCTGAAATCAGCATCAGACCATCCCTACGTTTGTTTTCTACATGAAAACAAGACAACAGCTTTCAGAGGTCCTGAACCGTCCGTGTTCTAATAAATGAGTTTTAATCCGTTCAGCATCAGACGAACTCTTTGGCTCTAAAATCAAATCAATCTGATTGAACCAGAGCTCCAGACTCTGAGGTTCAACTGTTTTTATTTAAATTTAAGGTTCTGCAACAGAATAAAGATCCAAAGTACGAGATAATTTTCTGGAGAACTTAAGAAGCCTTGAAGAGTTTTTATGTGTAAGATTTTAAAGTTTGTTCAAATGTAACCTGATTTAATGTTAATTTGTATCTGAGCTGCATGGATAACATGAAGTGATTCATGTGGTTTGTTAGAAAAATGATGCAAAGATCCTCAAATTATAAGAAACTTAGAAATGAAAAGCAGATTCCCTCTGAACATTCATTCTCTGTTTTCTGCTTTAGTTTTACTGGTTAGTCATCTTGAGGTTAAAGTTCATCCTTCATGACTCAAAGAAACGTTCCTTTATAACCTGCGTGAGACAGAGTGCTGCTGATGTTTTTAGTCCTGGTTTAAAGTTTAATGCTGAAGCAGGAAATCCTAAGCAGAAATATTCAGATTAAATTAAATGAATTCAGCTTACAGCCTCTAATGAAAACTGGGGTCTGTCAGGACAACAGGTCACTGTTTTATTGGGCTGGAGGTCAGAACTGAACCATAGAAGAAGCTCCTCCTGCAGCAGGAAGTCCCTCAGACAGGTGAGTCGACCTGCTGCACTGTAAAAAGAAAAGGTTGAATCAACTTAACTGAATTGCTTCAGTTGGTAACAAACAATTGAATTAAGTTTATCCAACTTAAATTACTAGGTACAAATTTAATAATTTAAATTGGATGAACTTACTTCAATTGCTTGTTACCAATTGAAGCAATTCAGTTAAGTTGGTTCAACTATTCTCTTTTTTCAGTGTATTAAAAAATTCAACATATCTAATATTGAGTGTCTTTGATATTTTAAACATCAAGTCTATCAAATATTAGGGATTAGGAACAATCTGACGCTGTATCCGTGTACTTGTGCTTAAATGTTCTGACACGACTGAGGTCTGATTCAGTTCAGTTCTCTGGGATTTGTTTGTTTGAAAAGGACACTGAGAAATAAAGATCATTTTGATCATTTAGGAACAGAAACATGAAACGAGCTCTTCAACAAACAGGTTTGGATTTAAAGAACTGAGAGATAAAAACTCTTCAGTGATGGATGTTTCTATGACGGGTCACTCAGGAGAGAAAAAAACGAAGTGTAGCGATTAAAGTCACAATACTTTGAGATTAAAAAGAGAATAAACCAAACAAGCGCTTGTGGAAAGACCTACAATACCCATAATGCCTTGTGATGATTAAGTATGCTGACTGTACTTAAACTGTTTTAATAAAAAATTAATTATTTTAACTTCTCTAACCTTTAAATTAAACTTCCCAGAATTCCCAGTGGTTTTATTTTGAAGGATTGAAGGAAGTTCTTCAGGTTCTCCTAAAAGTTCCTCGTATTTAATGAAGTGTTTTTGTTTTTTAAGTTGATTCAACCAGAATACATGTCTTCCACATGTTTCACATGTGAATTTGGAAAAAAAATATGAATTTCACATGGGAAAAAAAAATCACATGTTAAATTCACATGTTGTGCACATGTGGAATGTTTTGATCATGTGATCACATGTGGAAAACATCATGCGTTTTTTCTTCTACATGTCGGTGTTTTTTACGAACTCTTCCTTTAATTTTTATTTTTTTTGAAAAAACACTGAATGGATTCGGAAACATGAACTTTTATTGTGTTTTTTTCTACGTCACATTTAATGTTTAAGTGCTTTTCGTTGCAAACTAAACTCTTAACATCAGCTTGATTTCAGTCATTTTGTCTAAACTACTGTCAGTCCTCTGGTGGCCACTAGGTGTCAGCAAAGTACAACTTTAATGAAATGAATTTTAAAAGTCTGCAGTGTTACACCAATAAAACATTTAGATATGAATGTTTAGAGGACGCTTCTCTCCTGCTGCTGTTTAGGGTGCGATAAATGTTGAATGTTTTATTCATAGTGACAGACTTGTTGAAGTCTCATGACTTGAACCAGAATTCTCATAAAAAGAATCCATAAGACCTAAAGTCAACAGAAACTATTATTATGCTAGAACGTGGTTTTATTGATTGCTGAGAATTGTTTCAGTCGTTTCTTGTTTCTGGATTTTAAAATTTTTAATAATAATTTGAAATTTTAGCATCACCGCTTCCAACAAATCAACAAAACTCCAGCGAAGATGCTACTGAGTGGACCAATCAGAGCCAGCTGACCCAGACGGATCAGAATCTGATTTCTACAAACTGTGAAGTTTACTTCGCTCACATCTGACTGGAGCCTGTTCCAATCGGAGCCTTTGGTTCTGGTCCAAACAGAACCAGAACCAAAGGCTCCGGTTTGAACGGTCAGTCTGATCTGGATACGAGTGGCGCTCTAGTGCAAAAAATTAAAACGTTTAAAACGTTTCCTTACAAATACAAAGAAAAATAAACCAATATTATTAACATTAATATTATTAATATACTAAAAATAATTATATCATCAACGTGGTTACCATGGTAACGTAAAGAAGTGTTTGGTTCCAGCAGCCGGGCCAACTTGTTTCTTTCAAGTATCTCTCAAAACAAACACACACGCACACACACACACGCACACACGCACAACGTCCACTTCAAAATAAAAGTATAAAAGTGTCTTCGTCTTTCTTCCTCCGACATTTAAAGGTAAACACACAGAACCAAAGTAAAGAGGGAGAGGATGGTAATACGTGAAACAAGTTGCATAGTTTGAGAATTTTTGTTCAGTTTTTCAGGCACCTCGTCTCTCCAATGTCCGACGGGTCGAGTGGTACCTGAACGTCTCACACATAAATAAGACTCGTTCTCTCCATTTGTAACAAAAATATATTAGATATTCTTTTTTCTATCTGTTTTTTTTTTTGTTTAGCTTTTTCAGAAAGTGCCATCGAGACCCTCTGTGAGTTCTGCTCAACGAGTCCGGAGACCCGGAGGATCGTAAAGCACCGGCTCACCCTTCATTCCCTCCCTTTATGGGGTCAGAGGTCCTCCTCCTCCTCGCCGGTCCCTTCCAGTCCAGTTCATCCTGTCCGGTCTGGTCTGGATCTCTATGAGCAGCCGCAGTCCTCCACGATCATGTTCTGGATGTCCTTCTTGATGATCTTCTGCTCCTCGTTGTAGTAGAGCATGGACATGGCGCGTAGCCGGGTCGGCACGCAGCACGACCTCAGGTTCTGGAAGGGGCTGTAGCCCCTCATGCGGTAGTGGCTGATGACGGTGGAGTGGAAGGACAGCGTTGACCCGGCGATGCTCGCCACGTGGGAGGGACACTCGCCTTCGCAGTAGTTGGCATGGTAACCCGGCGGGGCAATGATCCAGTCGTTCCATCCGATGTCCTTGAAGTTGACGTAGAACTGTCTCTTGCAGCAGACCCGGACCTTCCCATCACACTCCAGACCTCGCTTCCTGCGCCGCCGCGAGTCAGAACCGTCGCCCTGTCGGACCACGGCCATGAGGAACGGCCGGTGAGACTGTTCCCGCTGGTTGTTGCGCTGCAGTGTCTCCGGGCTTCCTGACACCAAGACCAACGTGGCGCCGGTGTCGGCGCAGAGTGGACAGGACACCCGCAGGCTGAGGGTCGAGCTCTTCTTGCTCTGCAGCAGCGCCTGCACCGCCATTGACACCGGGAAGGTGTGCCAGCCGCTGCGTCGGGTGTCCACGGTCTTCTCCACCAGAAGGACGTCGTCCTGCAGAGGGGACGGGCGTCCATTTGGGAGGCGGCGCTGGAAGAGGCGGATGGTGACCTTGGCCCGGCTACGGTTGGTTTTAGCCAATCGGAGGAAGAGCCAGACGTTAGCTTGTTCCACCAGAGACATGTCTCCTCCTTCTTTAGAGAGGACGAAGTTCACCACGCCCTGAGAGTCACCTGAGAAGGACGGACAGAGGCACGGGTCAGAATATCAAACTCAAATCTATTACATCATCAGAAATACAGAGTCCTGCTCTCTGATTGGCTGACAAACATCACAGCATTTATACCCCACCATTACTAATTTTAACCTCATGACAAGTTACAGGGTTTATTTTTATCTGTTTGGATGAAAACAATCCTTCACTGAAAGGACCCGTTGTCATGGTTACGACTAATAAACGACTTATTAAGGAAAAATATAAACTTGAGTCTGAAACGAGGCGTGAAGAGAAACCTTACTGAGTTAAAGTTCAGTGTTTTACTGAACCAAAAGCCTCCAGGTTACCACGGCAACGGGCGAAAACAAACACACTTTACAACAGCAGAGGATGACAACGTGTGTGTGTGTGTGTTAGAAGGCCTGCTGTCACAAACACACACTCATCATGTGTTAGCCACATCTAAGCTAGTCAACACACACACACACACACACACACACACACACACACACACGCCCTGCTGATTGGAGTCTTCCTGCTGACTCGGCAGCAGCGGTTGGAGGTTTTGGAGTCAGCTAAACGTTCCCACCAGGGTCCGTGTGATCTTTACTGCGACTACTGGGTCTAAAAGTGAAAGAACAAACTCCTCTAACTCTTCTTTTTTTGCTTTCTGGTGAAAAGTGTTTCAGGAGTGATGGTTAAAGCTGCTCTTACATGAAAACGAATCCAAGAATCCATTTAAAATCATATAAAACTGAAAGAAATCGGAACATTCTGAAAGCAGCTGGAACCGTTGTGGTTCAGCATCAATAAATCAGTCAGACGATGGTTGAAAGCAGCGAGAAGCTGCTCTTTATGGTGTTCCAGGTATTAGACGGTGATGAAGCGACAGATGCTGCTGCTGAAGTTCAATCTGCTGTCTGACTCTTAAACTCCAGCCTCTTGTGACCCTGACACACATTCAGCTCTGTCGTTTGGTGACTCTGAGGAACCTTCAGGCCGGGCAGCGAGGGAACATCTCTGTTACATCACTCCCTCTGATGCCTCTCACTCGTGGGCATCACAAACTCAAAGTCACGATTCAGAGTTTATCAATGTCTGCAGCAGCGATGCTCCGTTAAACGGTGTGAATGGGCGGTCGTGTGTGTGTGTGTGTGTGTGTGTGTGTGTGTAGGCGGACGGCTCTTACTGAGTCCATTAAGCGACAGTTTGGAGGCGATTATCTCACTTACATCATCATCACCTCAGGAAGATTTAAAAAAGTCCTGTCCATTCATTATCTCTGACAGTTTGATTCAGGCTGCAGCACGAAGAAAAGAAGAAAAGAAGAAGAAGAAGAAACAGAAAAAGCAGAAGAAGAAAGAGGAGGGATGAGCCTGGACTCAGAGGGGTCTCCTGCAGCAGGGAGGAGAGGAGGTGCTGCTGCTCGAGGACCGGGCTCCCGTCAGAGCCTTGGGATGGGGGGGGGGGGGGGGGGGGGGGGCTGATTAATGACATATTTTCACAGCAAAGACTCTAAAAGTTTCAGCAAAAAGGAACTACTTGTTATTTTGAACATACAGAAAATGACCTCTCACAAAATAGTCAAATAACTTTGCCCCAGTTGGCCGGTTTCAGAGGCTCCGCCCACATGTTTTTAAAGGTCTAAGTGTGGTGTCTCACTGAGCTGTGACAGTTTGACAGAAAAAGACAGGAAAATCTGAAAATGTTCCGTTTGATTCACAGAAAAACAAAACTTTTTCAAACTTCTCTAAAGTTTTGTTTCACGTTACACGGGAATATTTTCTCAAAGTGTCTCAATTTGTTTGTATTTTCTACAACTAGTTTGAGGAAATTTGACTCATAATTTATTTAGAACACGTTCAAAAGCCCTGCGATACGAGAACAAGACCCTGAGGACGTTTTGGACTCTCCCTCGTCCTCGCCCGGCGAACCACCGGCTCTAATACGAGGAAAATAAAACTCTAATGGGGCGCGCAGTTATGACATGCTCCTGAAGGTGGAACAGGAAGTGAATTAATGGTGTCGTTAGCTCCAACACGAAGCCTTTTTGGGTCAGATTCACCAGGATCTGAAGGTTGAGGATCATCTCATAACAACCAGCTCTGAGCATCAGAGGACTGACGTTTTCCTGAAAAGAGAAACGGACAGATTTCCCCCCCAGCTGGAGGAATTCCTGGCATCACGTTCCCAACACAAAGTGTTGTGCTGAGAGCAGTCAGGCAGAATAACGTCCTCACAAAGCTGCTTTTTCCTTCTTCAATACCAGACCCGCTGATTAACATCTAATAACTCAAACTGTTTAGTTTTAAGGGTTTAAATGATGATAAAAACCTTGTAAGTCTGAGCATCTGAGGAACAAACCAGTATCTCCTGCTGAACCCGACTGTTAAAAAGTCTTTTGTTGCTCCGTTTCAATGAAACAACTGGGCTACATCTAATCACTATTTTGTCAACAGCTTGTTTTGTTCGAGCGCTGGTCCAAAACCCCCAAAGACAGGCTGTTTAAAGGCCAGCGCCGGGTAACTTCTGTAATTAAACATGAAGTTTTTAGTTAAAGCGTGAGTCCAACAACGGAAATCAGCAGAACACACGTAAAAGACACTATTTGGACTCCAGTCCTCCACAGCAGACACGATGACGTATCTTCATCTGCTTTCCAACCAGCTTCACTAAAATCTAAAGAGGTGCAGGCTGAGTTTGGCACCAGAACATGCTTTAGCATTTTTCATCTTTTCTCATGAACTTCTGCTCCTGGTTTAATTGGAAACAGTCTGCGGATGCGTCCCGTGATTATCCATCGCTGTGAGGAATTCAAAAACCCGTCCAGATGCAGATTCTGAGCTTTATTACTATTAAATCATTTCACTTGTGAGCAGCTCTGGTTCTGCTGCGAGAGTAAGTCAGAAATACAACGCAGAAGCAAGAAGGAGAAAAAGTTCTGGAGCAGAACGCGGTCAGAAGAAAAAAATATGATTTTATCTGAAGGATTAAATGATCCAGAACTGAGGGAGAAGACTTGAGACCAGGTTAGTTATTCTGCAGGAACCACGGGTTTTTATATGATTTTAAGTTTAACTTTCATCAATCAGAGACAAATCCTGACTGAACTTTTAATTCATCAACTGTAAATCTCAACACACAAGCAGAAAACCTCATTTAAACCATAAATAGAGTTGTATTGTATTATTAAAAACAACATCCATTCAACCTGTGTGACCAGAATCTTACTGTTAACATGCTCATCCACTGCACTGAAAGCAAAAAACACCCGGAGAAAACGATCCACGACGGTCAAACCGTGAATAAAACATGGAAGAAGTTCAACAACTTCATTCTGAAAAGTTACAGGACTAATTATCTGTTCAGTTACCAGCTAACAGAACGTTAAACCATCACCAGCAGGAACAGTGTCCTTTAGACCAGTTTAAACAGGTTTACACCAGTTTAAACCATCACCACTTTAACTGGTGAACCCAGTTCAACATCCAGCTTAGACCATCAGCTAACATGACGGTTCCTGTGAGGTCACATGGTCACAGGAAGTGAACATTCCTCTGGTTTCTCTCTGATTCTTTAAAGGTTTCCTTCTTTCCTCCACTCAGCTCGACTCTCCGGGGCAGAGATCAGGAACCATAAGGAACAGTAGAATCAAACATCATTACTGTCAAACATCGGCCAAATCTCCCATCAGCCCCTGGGGTTTATTATGACTCTGATCTGATTTATCATCAGCTAATGAAGCTAAACAAGAACTCCCACCAGTACGAGACACAAACACTGTTACATGTGTTGTTACAAGGACTGCTGCTATGACAAATCATATTACACTAAATCCCCTGTAATCCCTCAGCGCACACACACACACACACACACACACACACACACACACACACACACACACACACACACACACACAACTCTGGAGCTTCAGAAAGCTCCAACATCTGACTTTGTGAGATGGTTTTAAATATTTTCCTTCCACCACAAACACAGAACTAAAGTCTCATTACACAAAACACAATTAAAAGACAGAATGTGTGTTTTCTCCCACAGGATTCAGACTGTAAATCTGTCAGGAACATAAAACCTCCCCAAAGAGTGAAGCTCATCCTCCTCCTGACTGACGAACCTCCTGTTCAGTCCGATCTGAACCTAAATCTGAAGAAACATCCGAGGTGCTGACGGCTCCTCACAGACGCTCCACCAGCTCCTCACGCTGGACGGAGAACGTTCCCGTCCCCAGTCCCCATCTGGGACCCGGGTCCATGTTTCTGGTTGTAAATCAAAATATAAAACTCCCTCTGACATGTTAGCCTCAACTTCCCACAATGCACCGGTAAAATCAGTAGATGTTTACAAAGTTAGTCTTTTTCTAACCCTAAGTCTCAGTCTTCAGCTCAGACCTGATCAGCTGCTCAGAGCTGAGGCTTAAAGACCAGAAGCTTCTGTTGGGATTCACAGTTTTCACAGCTGCTTCTCCTCTCTCCTCCTCTGCTCCTGTTCCCACACTCCGAATCAGTCCTGGTTTTATCTTCGAGCCTGGATCAGCCTCTGAGGACAGATCCAGGGTGACGCTGTAGGTAGAGGACAGATGTGAGATCAGCGTGAGGAGACTTCCTGTCCAAACGCTGCTTCCTGGATAACGTCACTCTGAAGCTGCTCGCCACCGCCTGCTGCCTCTTTCTGCTGATGGAGGGTCACTTTCAGCTCACCTGCTGATCCTGAAGGTACTGTGACCTCTGACACCTCCTACCCTGCTGTCTGTCCACCAGGAGTCACTGATCCTGTGGTTTATCCTCTGAGGACCATGAACCACTGGACCTCTAGACTTTAGAGCCATAAAACAGCTGAGTTATTTAACCTTTGACCTTCATTCAATGACCTGAACGTGTGAGATGTTCTGCTCTGAAGGTTTTTTATGATAAAACCCAGACCGTCTCTCTTCTGGTGATATTTAATCAAAAGAGCATCAAACATCCTGTTTGTTCATTAAAGGTAAAGTGAACACCAGTTTGATGAAACTACAGAGTCCTGTTGGTTCCTCCCTCTGCTCTGTGAGACCCAGACCCTCCCAGTCCAGCCCCCCTTTGGTCCTGACGGTTTACATTAGGAGGTCTGAGCGGGTTGGGTCCATCAGACCCGTGTTTACCAGCTGCAGCTTAAATAAACCCAGAGTCACGTCTGGAGAGAAAAAACAGTCAGGGCTCAGGATCCAGGTTCATGTGTTTTAGGTGACTTGAAAAGAAACTGTAAAAGATTAGAAAGTTGAAACAGATTCAAACAATAACTAAAATAAAATCCTGAAACTTTGGACACTGCTTCAAAAATCTGCTTGACTCAAACTGGTGAAGAGGTCCTGATTCTGGTGTGTTTGTTTAAAGATGAATCAAACTAAAGAGACGGTTTTAACCAAAGAGTCCTCCGTTTGTCTCCTCTACAGGACATGAGACACTTCTGTAGCTGGGTGGATCAAAACGGAAAGAACAGGATGACTCAGAGAGGGAGGAAACTACCGAGAGAAGAACGTCATGTTGGATCAATCCAAAACAAAAACAGGAAACTTTTACTGGATCGCTGAACGAACCTGAAGGTCTGAATATGAAAACATGACGATTCTAGAGATAATAACGTGTTTGTTCATCATTTAGAGACAAAACACAAATCCACCAGGGTGTGGCAGGTTGTGAAGATAAAGACTAGTCAGTAAAGATTTGTTGATTCTTGTCAGATGATTTAGGAAAACAAAAACAACAAAACGGATTCAGACTGGAACCAGACAAAAAGGATCAGCAGTTACCTCCCAACCACCTGAGGAGCTCTGACCAACCAGAGCTGAGATCTGAGCTCTGACCAATCAGAGCTGCAGCCTGATTAGTTACTGCAGAAGGAACCTGAACAAACCTAATTAATTTCACATCTTGTTTGTTTTATTTCTGCATCCTGTTCTGGTTTTACTGACTCAGGAAACTTGAATCCAAAAGCATCAAACGTTGTGGTTGGTGTTAATAAAGGATGTGAAGAGCTAAAATTCTGTGACATCAGAGGGTGGACGTCAGGTCAAAGGTCAATGTTTGGTTTTCTTCTGCTTTTATTGTAAGTTTTGATAATTTTTGTTCCTTTATTTCCCAGGTTGTTCTAGTTTCTGGTTTCTCTGAACCAGTTTGATCCCCCCTCCCTCTTTATCTGCTCCTCGGGTTCCTCTGATCCCTCTGACGCTCCTAGTTCTGCTTCAGGTTGGGTCAGTCCTCTTCTCTAGTCTCGGCTGGGCTTGGATCGTCTTAACACCAGAGAGTAATCTGATTACAGTTCTGTTACAACCAGAGAGTAATCTGATTACAGTTGTGTTACGACCGGAGAATAATCTGATTACAGTTCTGTTACAACCAGAGAGTAATCTGATTACAGTTCTGTTACAACCGGAGAGTAATCTGATTACAGTTCTGTTACAACCAGAGAGTAATCTGATTACAGTTCTGTTACAACCAGAGAGTAATCTGATTACAGTTCCGTGAACTTCGAGCTGCTGTAGACACGTTTCATCTGACATCTGTTCATGTGGGTTTTATAATAACTAACATTGATTAGAATGAAATAAATGATGATGTATTCTCTTCACTCATTGACAGAACTCATTATTTCCATTAAACTTTACCATCTCTAGTGCGAGCGAGCAGACCAGAACAATATGTTCCACGTTCTCCGATTCCAAATTACATCCAGAACACGGTTTGGAAACAGAACCGGGATCCTGGGACCCAGCTCTGTGAGACATGTGCAGCTAAAGTAAACAGGATATAAATACATGTCTGCTGAAGGTTTGGGGTCGGCTGGTGCTGCTTGTTCTTCACTTTTATGGATTTTTTCCACCATGTGTTTATGGATGGATTGTAGCTGTGGTGGTTTTATTGGTGCTGCTGGGATGATTTTTCACAATAAAGGAAATGAAACGAGCTGCTGGAGAAAACCTAGAGCTTCTGGTGTCAGTCAGAGGTCTAAGGCTGGTTCTGTTGGTTCTACTGGTTCAGTTTGAGTTCTATCCCTGGTGTTGATTGGTTCTGTTGGTTCTACTGGTTCTGTTTGAGTTCTAATGCTGGTGTTGATTGGTTCTGTTGGTTCTACTGGTTCTGTTTGAGTTCTAATGCTGGTGTTGATTGGTTCTGCTGGTTCTACTGGTTCTGTTTGAGTTCTAATGCTGGTGTTGATTGGTTCTGTTGGTTCTACTGGTTCTGTTTGAGTTCTAATGCTGGTGTTGATTGGTTCTGTTGGTTCTACTGGTTCTGTTTGAGTTCTAATGCTGGTGTTGATTGGTTCTGTTGGTTCTACTGGTTCAGTTTGAGTTCTATCCCTGGTGTTGATTGGTTCTGTTGGTTCTACTGTTTCTGTTTGAGCTCTAATTCTGGTGTTGATTGGTTCTGTTGGTTCTACTGGTTCTGTTTGATCTCACATGCTGGTGTTGGGTTGTTCCTTTGGTTCTGCTGGTTCTGTTTGAGCTCTAATTCTGGTGTCAATTGGCTCTGTTGGTTCTACTGGTTCTGTTTGAGTTCTAATTCTGGTGTCGANTACAACCGGAGAGTAATCTGATTACAGTTCTGTTACAACCGGAGAGTAATCTGATTACAGTTCTGTTACAACCGGAGAGTAATCTGATTACAGTTCTGTTACAACCGGAGAGTAATCTGATTACAGTTCTGTTACAACCGGAGAGTAATCTGATTACAGTTCTGTTACAACCGGAGAGTAATCTGATTACAGTTCTGTTACAACCGGAGAGTAATCTGATTACAGTTCTGTTACAACCGGAGAGTAATCTGATTACAGTTCTGTTACAACCGGAGAGTAATCTGATTACAGTTCTGTTACAACCGGAGAGTAATCTGATTACAGTTCTGTTACAACCAGAGAGTAATCTGATTACAGTTCTGTTACAACCAGAGAGTAATCTGATTACAGTTCTGTTACAACCAGAGAGTAATCTGATTACAGTTCTGTTACAACCGGAGAGTAATCTGATTACAGTTCTGTTACAACCAGAGAATAATCTGATTACAGTTCTGCTACAACCAGAGAGTAATCTGATTACAGTTCTGTTACAACCAGAGAGTAATCTGATTACAGTTCTGTTACAACCAGAGAATAATCTGATTACAGTTCTGTTACAACCAGAGAGTAATCTGATTACAGTTCCGTGAACTTCGAGCTGCTGTAGACACGTTTCATCTGACATCTGTTCATGTGGGTTTTATAATAACTAACATTGATTAGAATGAAATAAATGATGATGTATTCTCTTCACTCATTGACAGAACTCATTATTTCCATTAAACTTTACCATCTCTAGTGCGAGCGAGCAGACCAGAACAATATGTTCCACGTTCTCCGATTCCAAATTACATCCAGAACACGGTTTGGAAACAGAACCGGGATCCTGGGACCCAGCTCTGTGAGACATGTGCAGCTAAAGTAAACAGGATATAAATACATGTCTGCTGAAGGTTTGGGGTCGGCTGGTGCTGCTTGTTCTTCACTTTTATGGATTTTTTCCACCATGTGTTTATGGATGGATTGTAGCTGTGGTGGTTTTATTGGTGCTGCTGGGATGATTTTTCACAATAAAGGAAATGAAACGAGCTGCTGGAGAAAACCTAGAGCTTCTGGTGTCAGTCAGAGGTCTAAGGCTGGTTCTGCTGGTTCTACTGGTTCTGTTTGAGTTCTATCCCTGGTGTTGATTGGTTCCGTTGGTTCTACTGGTTCAGTTTGAGTTCTAATGCTGGTGTTGATTGGTTCTGTTGGTTCTACTGGTTCAGTTTGAGTTCTATCCCTGGTGTTGATTGGTTCTGTTGGTTCTACTGGTTC
>SSNR01000115.1:960951-994241 GCA_006937965.1 Callopanchax toddi
AATACACACACACACACACACACACACACACACACACACACACACACACACAAGCATGCAGCCTTTTCTTTATGTCGTATTGGAGAATCGTTCCGGGACCCGGGAATGAACCTGATTCTCACCTGAACCAGTAACAAGCTGAAAGTCCTCTGAAGGACAAATGTCCTCACAAACCTACAGGAAGTTCAGTTCAAACACACACAGGTCCTCACGGATATGGAACTTATTTCTCTTTTATTTGACTCGTCTCATCTCGTCTTCCTCCACCTGTCCGGGTCACGGGGGCAGCGTCCCAACCAGGGCGTCCCAGACCGTCCTCTCCCTGGCCACCTCCCCCAGCTCCTCCAGCAGGACCACAAGGTGTTCCCAGGTCAGATTGAAGATGTATTTTCTCCAACGTGTCCTGGGTCCTCCCCTAACCCTAACCCTTCTGCCAGAAGGACATGTCTGAAACGCGTCCTGACGAGATGCCTGAGCCACCTCAGTCTCCAGGGCTGAGCCCGGACACCCTGTGAATGAAGTTCACTTCAGCTGCTTGTATCCACGATTGCATTCTTTCGGTCAATCCTCAAAGCTCACGGTGAGGGTTAGGACGCAGATCGAGCGCTAAATAGAGAGTCTTACTTTTTGGTTCAGCTCCTTCTTCACCACAACAGACCGGTTCAGTGTCCATCACTGCAAAAACTAGGAGTTTTATTTGTTAAATAAAAGCTTCAGAGAAATAAACGGACTTAGGTTTTATAAGTCAAGGTAAAAACCTGAGGAAATGTTTACACTTTGAGTTCATTTCAGTCATAACTTTAGGACACGTAACCTGTACTGTCCCTCATGTAACAATCTGGTCTTAAATGTCTTCATGTGTTTGTGTTTCATTCCCAGTTTTGGAGACTGTATCACTCTTAATGTCAGATTCAGGTTTTTGTCTCCAAACAGTCCCAGCATAGTGCTAAAGGTAGTGCTATCCTCCAGGTTCCTCGGATCCTCCCTACCAGACCCTCAGGTTTATTGGTTTTAGAAACGAGTACTTGTTGTCAGGGAGGCTGTTGTGTGTTTGAAGATGTTTCAAAGACACACTATGTAACTTTTTCATGTTTTAAATCTTGTCCTTGATCCAGTCTGTGCTAATCTGACCCTTTACAGGTTAATAAAAGTCCCTCAGCCCATCTGCTGCTTGGACCCAGAATACCACGTTTGTAACTTCTGAGTCTCTGGTCCGGTGCCCTGAAGTCTCACAAAGTCACGTACTCAGAGGGTTAGGCTAACCCAATGTGGCTAGCTGTTATGCTAGCTCCGGAGTGTTTTTAGCTCATGATTCCTGATTTTTCCCATCTCTCCCTGCTTGAACAGCTGATTTCTTTGACTGAGTGATGAACCGCTCCAGTAGAAAGCAGTGAAGGCTGAGGAGACGTTTAACAGGTAGATTTAGGGCTTTCTGAGCAGAAACAATGCTAACGTTTTTATGACTTAAAACGGACACTAGGGGGTGCTAAAACAAGCCAAAACTGCCTTTAAGGAGAAAAACAGCAGTTTTCCACCTGAAAAAACAACTTTCTCACCTAAAAATGATTTCAATATTTAGTCGAGCTCTGTCAGCCTAAACGGACTTATTTACTCACCATTTAGTAAAGCAACAACTTCAAGGTCGTCAACACGAGCCATTGTGTTTTTGTTTTGTTTTATTTGTTTGTTGTTTATTTGTTTTCCTGACATAATCCATCTGGTCCATTTCTCACCAACTTGATGCCACAGTTTTTTATTTGATGTGTTTTATTGTGAAAGATTCACACTGACCAATCAGACGATTGACACTAAGAGGTCAAAGGTCACAGCAGGTTCCTGACCTGAGCTGACCTTTCAGCTCCCTGGAAGCTCTGGAAGGGTTCAGTGTAAATATCCCCATGTGGCACCGAAGGGGGCGGAGCTTCAGATTTCACCTGAGCGTTCCTGCTCTGAGCCTTTCAGGTGGCGAAGTGAGAAGAAAGATCAGTTTTGGAGAAAATCTTGAGCGAGTCAGAAACATAAACCCAGGAAGCTCCGTGGTTTTCAAAGTAAAACGTGTGTTTGTCATAATGACAGGATCAGAACCACTGAGCGACTTCATCCAAAGGGTTTCTGGGAACGTTGGGAGGAGGTCGCCACTCTGGAAAGGTGGGACTTATAAACAGGATGTCATTTAGTAAAGTTTGGACTTCAATGTTTAGAGAAACCCTTCCTGATGAAGAAGCTCCAAACTGAGGCCAAATGAACTGATAGAAACTGGTGTTTTGATTATTGAATTATCTATCAGATAAACCTGAACACTCCTCGACCTGTGATGATTAAAATAACGCTGTAAAGGTTTTATTTTTACGTCTTTGTTCAAATAAATCTAACATTCAAAGGAGTAAAGAAACGATGGATAGTACTTCCTGTTTCAGGAACATGTTTTTGTTTAAAGTTCGGTACTAATGTAGTACTATCACATCAATGAGATGTAAGATTCTGGATCTGTCTAGTCCAGACCTGCTCAGAGGTCTTGATCCAGGATCAGGTCCCTCTCATCCTCTAAAACCTGATTCAGGATTTGGTTTCCTGGGAATCCGAACATGAGCAGCATGTGATACGAGTTCCACCCACGTCAGGTTCAGAACTCCAGCCTGGAACCGGTTCTGTTCCAGTTTTTCATTTAAACTCTGATGGGACTTTTTAAAACCTTAAATTGTTTCCTGCTTGTTCCTGTTTCTCTGAAATATTTCAGTTTTTTTAATTGTATCCTCAGAGTGACCTCTAACCTTTTAACTGAAATCATCTGGATTTCTGTGCTCAGGTAGAAACCTTCTAGCCTCCAGGGGGCGCTGTATGTGAAGGTGTGTGTCACACACACGTCAAACTGGGAGCGCGTCACAATCAGCTGTTTGCACTAAATGTTTCAGAAATCAACATTTGATTTTATCGGTTCAAAATCCAGAAGACGAATCGAAGATATGAAAAAATAAAAATACCATCAGTGGGGGAGGGGTTAGATCCAATAGAGGAAATCATGTTGGTGATTTTTACAATCTGGTTTGTTTGTTTAAATCCTAACTGTAAGGGAACTGTAAGGGGGCCCTAAGCAGCCCTAAGCGGCCCTAAGCGGCCCTAAGCGGGCCCTAAGCGGCCCTAAGCGGCCCTAAGCGGGCCCTAAGCGGCCCTAAGCGGCCCTAAGCGGCCCTAAGCGGCCCTAAGCGGGCCCTAAGCGGCCCTAAGCGGGTCTAAGCGGGCCCGAAGCGGCCCTAAGCGGGTCTAAGCGGCCCTAAGCGGGCCTAAGCGGGCCCTAAGCGGCCCTAAGCGGCCCTAAGCGGCCCTAAGCGGCCCTAAGCGGGCCCTAAGCGGCCCTAAGCGGCCCTAAGCGGCCCTAAGCGGGCCCTAAGCGGCCCTAAGCGGCCCTAAGTGGGCCCTAAGTGGCCCTAAGCGGCCCTAAGCGGCCCTAAGCGGCCCTAAGCGGGCCCTAAGCGGCCCTAAGCGGGTCTAAGCGGGCCCTAAGCGGCCCTAAGCGGGTCTAAGCGGCCCTAAGCGGGCCCTAAGCGGCCCTAAGCGGCCCTAAGCGGCCCTAAGCGGCCCTAAGCGGGCCCTAAGCGGCCCTAAGCGGGGTCTAAGCGGCCCTAAGTGGGTCTAAGCGGCCCTAAGCGGGCCCTAAGCGGGCCCTAAGCGGCCCTAAGTGGGTCTAAGCAGCCCTAAGCGGGCCCTAAGCGGCCCTAAGTGGCTCTAAGCAGCCCTAATCGGCCCCTAAGCGGCCCTAAGCAGCCCTAAGCGGCCCTAAGCGGCCCTAAGCGGCCCTAAGCGGCCCTAAGCGGCCCTAAGCAGGCCCTAAGCGGGCCCTAAGTGGGTCTAAGCGGCCCTAAGCGGGTCCTAAGCGGGCCCTAAGCGGCCCTAAGCGGCCCTAAGTGGGCCCTAAGCGGGCCCTAAGCGGCCCTAAGCGGGCCCTAAGCGGCCCTAAGTGGGCCCTAAGCGGTCCTAAGCAGGTCCTAAGCGGCCCTAAGCGGCCCTAAGCGGGCCTAAGCGGGCCTAAGCGGCCCTAAGCGGGCCCTAAGCGGGCCCTAAGCGGCCCTAAGCGGCCCTAAGCGGGCCCTAAGCGGGCCTAAGCGGCCCTAAGCGGGCCTAAGCGGCCCTAAGCGGGCCCTAAGCGGCCCTAAGCGGCCCTAAGCGGCCCTAAGCGGCCCTAAGCGGCCCTAAGCGGCCCTAAGCGGGCCCTAAGCGGCCCTAAGCGGGGTCTAAGCGGCCCTAAGTGGGTCTAAGCGGCCCTAAGCGGGCCCTAAGCGGGCCCTAAGCGGGCCCTAAGCGGCCCTAAGCGACCCTAAGCGGGCTCTAAGCGGCCCTAAGTGGGTCTAAGCAGCCCTAAGCGGGCCCTAAGCGGCCCTAAGTGGCTCTAAGCGGCCCTAATCGGCCCCTAAGCGGCCCTAAGCGGCCCTAAGTGGGTCTAAGCGGCCCTAAGCGGCCCTAAGCGGGCCCTAAGCGGCCCTAAGCGGCCCTAAGCGGCCCTAAGCGGGCCCTAAGCGGCCCTAAGCGGGTCTAAGCAGCCCTAAGCGGCCCTAAGGGGGCCCTAAGCAGCCCTAAGCGGCCCTAAGCGGGCCCTAAGCGGCCCTAAGCGGCCCTAAGCGGGCCCTAAGCGGCCCTAAGCGGCCCTAAGCGGCCCTAAGCGGGCCCTAAGCGGCCCTAAGCTGGTCTAAGCGGCCCTAAGCGGCCCTAAGCAGCCCTAAGCGGCCCTAAGGGGGCCCCAAGCAGCCCTAAGCGGCCCTAAGCGGGCCCTAAGCGGCCCTAAGCGGCCCTAAGCGGGCCCTAAGCGGCCCTAAGCGGGTCTAAGCGGGCCCTAAGCGGCCCTAAGCAGCCCTAAGCGGCCCTAAGCAGCCCTAAGCAGCCCTAAGCGGCCCTAAGGGGGCCCCAAGCAGCCCTAAGCGGCCCTAAGCGGGCCCTAAGCGGCCCTAAGCGGCCCTAAGCGGCCCTAAGCGGGTCTAAGCGGCCCTAAGCGGGCCCTAAGCGGCCCTAAGCGGCCCTAAGCGGCCCTAAGCGGGCCTAAGCGGCCCTAAGCGGGCCCTAAACGGGCCCTAAGCGGCCCTAAGCGGGCCTAAGCGGCCCTAAGCGGGCCCTAAGCGGGCCTAAGCGGCCCTAAGTGGCCCTAAGCGGGCCCTAAGCGGGTCTAAGCGGGCCTAAGCGGCCCTAAGCGGGCCCTAAGCGGCCCTAGGGGCCGTAGGTTGGACAGACTGTTAAAGGATTTCAGCCCCAGAAGCTGCTCCAGGTGTTTGTCTCTGAGTGAGCTGACACTTTGTTTAAGACGTGGTTTTGTTTGTGGAACCAGACTCTCCTCGGTCCCGTCTAAGTGCTGCTTTGAACAAACATGTTGACTCTGGACTTCCAGGTCCAGACCTCCTCCTGGTCCAGACCTCCTCTGCTGTGTTTATCTCTGTGTTCTGATGATTTATTCATCTGTAGTCTGAGAGAAGTTCATGGAGCTCGATGTATTTTTGATGCCCTCTGGTCACACGGAGGCTCTTGTCTCTTTAGATAAGTTCATGGAGCACAAATTAATTATCTTTACAGCCGAGTGTCAGAAGGAAGATCCAACCTAAATATTAAAGACTCAGAGTTTCTCAAAGTTTCTGCCTCTGAGAAAAGTTCTGAGAGGAAGAAAACCTGAAGCTTGATCTTCAAATCAAATCAAAACTCAGTTTGCACCAACTCTGTTTTTAGTCCTGAATCCTGATCCTGCTCAGCTCTGACCTGATGAAACTGGTTTCTAACAGAACAGGATATTTTAACATTTCTGGTGAACTTTAAAATTATGGTTCTGGAAGCAACAACCTCCACGTGGAAGACCTGTTAATGTGAATCAGCTGTTTGATGGTGAGTTGGGAAAATACTGTTGCCTGGAAATGATGCGTTCACTGACCAGAAACAAAACGAGACATCACTGATTCATCTGACCCTCCTGAAAATCAAATCATTTCTGATGCATCTCAAACAAAAACGACTTCTTTATGAGGAAAGTTGGATTGAAGAGCTGGTTTTATTCACTCTGAACAAACTAAAACACTTCTTCCTTCATTTTTCTGATGTCAGTTAACACAGCTCACTTTTGGATTCATCTCTAAATAAATCCTTTAACTGATATTTATAAATGGCTAAAATATTATTTCATATAAATTATTACAGATAAAACCGCAGAACCTATAAAAACACAAAGCTCATCATCTGTTGGTCTGATGAACAAATCAGAGCTTTGATCACATGTTTGAGGTTTGACACAGATGTTATGATCAAACACACACGTGAGGTCACACACACACACACACCTGGACTTACATCAGTGTAAAACCACAACAAGGCGTCGGAACAGTGCACTCACTTTCTGTAGTGAGTCAGCAGAGATCAAACACAACAACACACACACACGTCTGCTTTGATGACTCGACACATCAGACACACGCACACTCAGCTCCTGTACATGTTCCTCCTCTCGCTGTGGTTAGTATGATGCTGATTTGTTTCATGACCCATAAAAACCCAGATCAGGACCAGAACCGGACCAGATCAGTTCCTGGTTTCAGGATCAGGTGGAGTTTTCAGTCCAAGCAGAAACCTGTCAGCATGGTTCAGGATAAACCACCATCAGGTTCTGAAACGGAACCAGACAAAGACTCATCAGAACCTCTGGAGATGAAAGGATGATGTCATCACTCACGCTGCTAACGATGACCATAAAAGGAGCTGAAACACACGTCCAGGAAGTGTGTGAGAGTTTCTCCAGCACCTGCAGCAGAGATGAGTCAGAACCGAACCCTCAGTGGTCCGGTTCTCCTGGACCACAGCCCAGAACTGATCACAGGTCCTGATGGTCTGCTTGGTCCTCAATCTGATCTCAGAAGGTCCAGACGGGACTTTAGGAATCAGATCAAGCCTGTCCTCAACTTTAGGACACAAATAAAAACAAAAGGGGTAAAAAGAGTCAAAACAGAGAATCACTAAATCAGCCTGAAGAGTCACAACTACAGGAACTTTTCTCTGAACAGGAAGTCCACAAACAGGTTTAAACCAACCTTTTTTTAATGTTTTCTCAGCAGGTTTCAAGTCTTACTTCATCTCTTTAACTGCTCTAAACCTGTGAAATGTTAAAAACCAGGAAGCTTTAGTACCGTTTAGGATGAACTCTAATCAAACGCGTCCTGATCCGTTTAGTCTCTGAGCTTCTGCTTCCTGTGGAATAATTCAGCAGCCGTTGCCTCTCAGACGTATTTAGTAAATGTTTCATGCTGTTGATGCTCACAGATCTTTAGTTTCATTAAAGGAGAAGAAGATGTAGAAACTCTGAGGACATTATTTCACCTCCTGAGACCAGAGATGTGGATCAGTGTGTTTCTATCATTAGAACCACTTCACCCTCATCAAACAAATGTTTTGAGTCAATAATGATTTAAAATACATTAAAACTATTTGAAACAGAAAATATTTCACTAAAAATAAAGTTTCCTTTAATAATAACATCAGATAAACAGAATTAAAGGTTTTAGTCTGAGAATAAAAAGTCTCATAAAGAGAAGAGAGACGATATCTGACGTTTTATCTTTAGTTTGTTTTTAACCCTCAGCTCAGGTTTAACCTGAGGCTCTGGGGCCCCATGTGGCCCTTCAGCCCCTCTGAGGATGCTTTTATTTAAATCAGGAAGGATGATTTCAACAGTTTTCTGTCAAAAGTGGTGACTCCGCTTTTTAAAATAACCCCAATCTTGACTCCAGCTCCCCCAGTAACTACAGGCCATCTCCAAGCTTCCCTTCATCAGTAAAGTTCTGGAGAACGTTGTTGACACTCAGCTCAGGTCCTGGTTCTCCAAGTCAAAGATCTCCGACCCCTTCCAGTCCGGCTTCCTTAAGAAGCACTGGACTGAGACCGCTCTAGTCAGGGTTCCAAACAGCTGCTGATGCAGGTCAATGCTCCGTCCTGATCCTGCTGGACCTCAGTGCAGCCTTCGGCACCGTGGACCAGAACCTCCTACTGAACAGGTCCAAGGTTCTAGCTGGATCTCAGGTTCTGCATCAGACTGGCTCACCTCCTACCTCTCCAACAGAACTTTCTCTGTGAAAACAGAAACCGTCTCTTCAGACACGCCTCCCTAACCTGCGGGGTTCCACAGGGTTCGGTTCTGGGGCCTCTACTGTTCTCATTCTATATCCTTCCTTTAGCTGCATCATCCAGTCCTCCTCTGACATCCAGGACCACGTCTACGCTGATGACACTCAGCTGGATGTGTCCTTCCTGCCCCACCAGTTAGACAGACTGGTCACACTGGTACTCTGTCTGATCCAGATCAGTAACTGGCTGTCCAGAGACTTCCTGGTTCTGAATGCCAACAAGACTGAGACCCTGATCGTGGCTCCTCCAGAACTTCACCCTAAACCTGAACAGGAAGTAGCTTCCTCCTGCTCCTCAGCCACGCCCTCAGTCAGAAACCTGACTCAGTTCTAAACGTTGATTCTCACATTAAATCATCTCTGGCTCCTGATCCTTCCACTTAAGAAACATCTCAAAACTCCGTAAAATACGTAGTCTCAACTGCTGACCTGGAGACAATAATCCACGCCTTCGTGTCTTCAGGCCTAGACTACTGTAACGCTCTCTTTACCAGTCTGAACAAATCCTCCCTCAAACGTCTTCAGACCATCCAGAACGCAGCAGCTAGACTCCTGACTAAATCCAGCAGGAGAACTCACATCAGCCCGATTCTAAAGTCCCTTCACTGGCTCCCTGTAGAATTCAGAGTCCAGTTTAAAGTCCTGGTTCTCACCTACAGAGCTCTAAACGGCCAGGCTCCTGACTACTTATCTCAGCTTCTCTCTCCTCACACAGTCTCTCCTAACCTTCGATCTTCATCTCAGAACCTGCTGGCTGTTCCTCGCACCGAACTAAAAACCAAAGGGGACAGGGCCTTTCAGGCTCTGGCTCCCAAAGGGGACAGGGCCTTTCAGGATCTGGCTCCCAAAGGGGACAGGGCCTTTCAGGATCTGGCTCCCAAAGGGGACAGGGCCTTTCAGGCTCTGGCTCCCAAAGGGGACAGGGCCTTTCAGGATCTGGCTCCCAAAGGGGACAGGGCCTTTCAGGCTCTGGCTCCCATACTGTGGACCAGCCTGACCCTGAAACTCCGTCTCTGCAGCACTGTGGAGGCTTTCTATAAACTCCCCTCTTCATCCAGGCTTTCCCTCACTGACCATGTAGAGATCTGACTGTGGATAGATGTTGTGATCCTGATGACATTTTGTGCCTGATAATGTTTCATTCACCTGTAATACCTGATTATACCTGTGTTGTACAGCGCTTTGTGATCTGTTTCTGGGAAAGGCGCTTTAGAAATAACATTTACTTACTTACTTACTAAATCCACTAAAACATTCATGTTTTTATATTTGAGCCAAACTGCTGAATCAGCAGAAAGTCCCCCCCCCCCCCGCCCCCATTTATTGAAGCGTGATCAATTTTAAGGCATTGAAACGTGACATTAATAAGCACTCAGCAGTCTTACCTGATGACAGAAACATCTGGATCTGAACAAAAACCAACAGTCAACATTTAAGATTAAAACCCCCTTAGTGCTCAAAGTCCTCATCTAAGGGTTGAGTCGATTTTATTAATAAAGTGAATAAACTTTTTTCTTTTTTGTGGTTCATTAAACGTTTTGCACTCTAGAAAGTTTCTGCAAAAGTCAAGTTTCCACTAAAATGTGCTTTAATGCTGAGCTTTTAGTTTGTTCACTTTATGACATGTGACAGCAGAAAATACATATTTTCAACACATTTCTGTCCAGTTCCTTCACAATCAGGAGCCTTCTTCCTCTCCTGGTTATGTGTGACTAGGCTGCGGGTAAATGTGTAAAAAAGTTCCTGAAAACCCACTGAGTCGACTCAGACGTTTTCAGAGGAGTCCCTTTAGATTTATTTCAATACCTCAAGTTCTTCTCAGAACAAAGAAAATCATGAAGTAAAATTCTAAAGTGTTCTGAGTAAAAAGCTGTTGAATTGACGTCACAAATAACAAACAGCCTGATGGTTTTGGTGCAATAAAAACTAAAATCTTCTCTCTAATAAATCAAAGAGCATCTCATTCTGTTTATCAGACGTATTTCACTTATTTTATTCAAATAAGTGAAGTCTGTTCTTAGGAGGTTCCATTTACTGGTGCTCTGCTGCTGAGTGAAACTTAAGAGTTGAACATTTATATAAATAGAGATTTAAATGTGGCGTCTTCATAGATTTGGATGTTTGATCTCCTCCATACTGAGTTCTAATTCTGACACGTCTCATCAAACAGAGCCTTGTTCTAGTGTGTGATGGAGTTGTGCTGCCCCCTAGTGGTGATAATAAAACATCACCTGGATTCAGCTCCAACTCATCAAACAGGAAGTGGCGTTTAAACAGACGTCTTGATGTAGTTTGAGGTCATCGTTTAGTGAAACCTCACTGAGTTCCTCTGCAGCTTTCAGCAGGAGCTCTCCAGTAGAGGTCAAAGGTCATCATGTGATCCTCGGTGTCTAAGGGACCAAAGAGCCAGCACTCCCAGGTGGAGAAGTGCTGATGAGGAGGAGCGGCTTAGTGACGTTCTCCTCCCTGCAGGTGTTCCTGACTGCATCAGGATGAAGGTTTCCAGAAAATCAGATCAGAAATCTTTAAACTTCAGCTTCAGACAGCGAGAGGAGGAGGGACGGAGAGGAGGAGGGACGGAGAGGAGGAGGGACGGAGAGGAGGAGGGACGGAGAGGAGGAGGGACGGAGAGGAGGAGGGACGGAGAGGAGGAGGGACGGAGAGGAGGAGGGATAGAGAGGAGGAGGGACGGAGAGGAGGAGGGGTAGAGAGGAGGAGGGATGGAGAGGAGGAGGGATGGAGAGGAGGAGGGACGGAGAGGAGGAGGGAGAGAGGAGGAGGGACGGAGAGGAGGAGGGACGGAGAGGAGGAGGGACGGAGAGGAGGAGGGACGGAGAGGAGGAGGGATAGAGAGGAGGAGGGACGGAGAGGAGGAGGGACGGAGAAGAGGAGGGACGGAGAGGAGGAGGGACGGAGAGGAGGAGGGACGGAGAGGAGGAGGGACGGAGAGGAGGAGGGACGGAGAGGAGGAGGGATGGAGAGGAGGAGGGATAGAGAGGAGGAGGGAAGGAGAGGAGGAGGGAAGGAGAGGAGGAGGGATGCAGCTCATCTGAGTTCTTCTCTAAAGTTCATTTCAGGTCATGTTAGATTCAACGTTCTCCTTCAGTCCCTCCGACTCACCTGGAGCTTCATCTTCATCGCTTCCTGCTTTTATTCTCCCATTGGTCCTCTGTTCAAACATCTCTGATAGATGTGAGAGCAAAGCCTTCTGGGTAACGATGAGACAGATGAGACTCAAACCTTCTCCCAGACTGAGTCCTTCCTGCAGAGGCCACGTGCACGCTCTCACGTGCTCCAGCTTCAACCCTTCAGGGCGCTTCCTGAAATCCTTAAAAAAGTCATTTCAACCACTGAGTGTTTCTGAGGACAATTAGAAGATGTTTCTATTTATTTCAGTTGTTTATTTTACGTTTTACAGGGAAAGAACCAGAATGAAGAATCCGTTTCCTCTCAGCATCCTGAGTCTCAGCGCTCATTTTCAGATCCTCAGGAGGAACAGGACTGATGGGACACTTCCTGGTTTTGACCTGGACTAGGACTTTTTCCCTGAGGAATATGGGCTAGTAGCTACTGGTGAGTTACTGGCGAGTTACTGGCGAGTTACTGGCGAGTTCTGGATGAGAACATTTTAGGCACAAAACAAGCAATAAAACCAAAAACATTCAAAACGTTGGAGCAGATTCTGATCAGTAACAACAAACTTGAACTTGTTGTCCAACAGAGAAGGCAAAAGGCAAGGTCAAAGGTCAGATAATGATCCTAAAGGTCTGATGAAGGTGTGGCAGCTGAAACAGAATGATTCCTTGTTTCTGTGAAGCTGAAGCAGTTTCATCTGGAATCATCTTCTGTTGTTGGTTAAATCCTCAGCTCCATGCAGGTCTGAGCTGATTGATCTGTCCGACGTTTGGTTCTGGTCCTTCAGGGAGGTTGAAGGCTCACCACACATGTTCCAGAACAAGAAGAACTCCTAAATAAGTTGGAGCTGAGAGCGATCTGCAGACTGCAGGAGGTCCCAATCCTCTGGACCACATTGTTACAACAATGGAATTTATGTACGGCAACCCGCAGAGGCCAGAAAGCTGAGCGTCTCTCCTGGAAGATTCAACATGAGCCCAGATGTCACAAACATCTGTGAAGCTCCAGCTTCTCCTGGGATCCCACTCAGACCTTCTAGCTCTACGGATCCTGGTTCCCACAGTCCACATAGCTGAGTTCCACAAACCACACACATGTGTGTCAGGTCAAAGGTCACAACAGAGAGTCTTCAGGTTTCTGGTTAACACAAACTGTCGATTCGCCACGAGCTGCAAAACCAATCAATACTGAAATGATTTAAATGCGTCAGACCTGGGACGTCCAGGAGACTCCATCTGGGTTCTACGGGAGCTTTTGATCTTCTGGGTCAGGAGGACCAGGATCAGTGATGTTTGTTTCTCTGGACTGAGTCCTGAAAGGCTGAGTGGACTCACTGACATGGATGGATGATGGTTAACATATTCTGTGAAGGTTACCATGACAACTGTGGTGATGTTTATTCGCATCACAGCTGATTGAGCAACAAGGAAGAACGTTTCTGTTGTGGCTCTTTTATTAAATATTCATCTTTTCAGGGTTTTAAAGTGATAATATGCAACTTTTTCATATTTTTAAATCTTCTCCTTGAGCCAGTCTGTGCTAATCTGACTCTTTACAGAGTTAATGAAAAGTCATTTAGCCCCATCTGGTGATTAGATCCAGAATACCACGATTGCAAGATCTCCGTCGCCGTCACGGTACCCAGGAAGTCACGTGTCTCACGAGGGTTAGGCTAACCCAAAGTGGCTAGCTGTTATGCTAGCTCCGGAGTGTTTTTAGCTCATGATTCCTGATTTTTTTTCCCATCTCTCCCTGCTTGAACACAGCTGATTTCTTTGAAGGAGTAAATAACCGCTCCTGTAGAAAGCTATGAAGGCTGAGGAGACATTTCAACAGGTAGATTTAGGCGTTTAGAAGCTGAAACAATATGCTAACTTGTGTAATGCAGTGATTTAAAACGGACACCAGAGGGAGCCCAAAACAAGCAAAACTGCATATTATCACTTTAATGTTTGAAGTCAGTGGGATGTGATTGTGAGGCTGCCACTAGGGGGCGCCAATCTGCAGCACTGTTCCACTCACTAACAGCAGTGGATTCAGAATTTAAAAGCCTTTCCTTTAGTTCTTTTCCAACTGACCAGCTAAAGTATCAGGAACTAATAAAGAGAAGGTCCTGGTCAGACTGGTGACCCTGGACAAAGTCTGGTTCAGAGAGGAGTACTCTGAAGTATTAGAGTAACTGTGCCTGGTCTGCAGCTGCTGGAGGGAAACAGTCACCTGTCTCCTCCCACGCTCTCTGCTCACCTGATGAAGAGAGGAGCACAAACAGCTTGCTGCAGAAGTCCAGAACAGTAGAGAACGTCCACAGAACTTTAGGATTAGAACAACAGATTATATGACAGAAAATATCTGTTCTGGTCTTGAGTCTGACCCTGGGTTAAGTATGTTCATGCATCCTGTACCTGCAGGCCTATCAAGTGACAGCATTAGAGCTGACCTCCAACCTCAGTTATTACAAGCAACGCCTTCAGACGAGTTTCTCTCAGAGATTCTTAACATTGTTTGAGTCAATAAAGAGCATCAGGAGACACAGTGAGCCGCTGGAGCTCATGAAGCTCAGAACAGAGAAGGATTACACTGGATCATACAAACATCTGGTCTGCAGCCCCGACCTGAACTTTTTCAGCCAAGAAAATCCAAATTTCTGCATTGTCGACTGTCAGTCAACATGCACGCGCTTCGAGCAAACCTGTAGCAGTAGGGGGCGCTCTCGTACAGGACGCTCCGTGTGTTTCTCAGTCTCATGGAAGGGACAGAGCTCATTTCTACTAAAAACGTATTAATTACCCAACTAATGAGGGATTTATTTTTATTTTTAAACATTTCTCCTCACAGAATGGCAAGGCTTGCCAAGGATACGAGTTTATTTTGGTCAGGAAGTTCATTCAGGACTGAGTGTTTTCTCATTTCCGTGTTCAGCTTCAGTCCAGCAGCAGCTCACAGTTCCAGACCAACGTATCAGGAGCAGCAGGGACAGACGGCTCAGACCCTCGTACAGAGTGAGAACAGGATTTCAACCCTGCAGTGGAATCGTTGTTGAAGCCATTTTTTGTCACTAAAATTTTATTTACAGCTTACCTAGTTTTGTGATAATTTGGTTTATTATAGTCATCTGACAGTTCTGTGTTGTTGTAAAAGATGATTATTTGACCAGCAACTGATGATGAAAAGTTTGCTAAATTCTGGTTGGCTGTTTGAGCCGTGATTAAAGTCAGAACAAAGAAGGTCTCAGAAGCCCCTGGACCTTACACTGTAAAAAATAAAATGCAATTTTTACAGTAAAAAACTGGCAGCTGTGGTTGCCAGAAAAATCCAGTAAAAATCACTGTGAACCGTAAACATTTTTACTGAAGAAACCGTGTTTACCACAGTAATACAGACGAAAAGGCTCTGTCTCCTTTGGCTTTTCATCTGTATTATTTCATCTAATTATGATTTGTTCAGTAACATTTTTTACATGTGCACAGTCTTTTTTACGGAATTATTCTGGCAACCACAGCTGCCAGTTTGGAGCAACACAGTCTTTTGACCTACATCACATTTTAGTTTGAATTTTTGTAGAAAAGTCTAGATTTAAGTTCCCCGTTTTGTTATGTAAGCTCTGTTTTTACAATAAACACCAAAAAATGAAGAATTGTTTTCAAGACTTCTTTCTTGCTGACTTGCACATGTGGAGTACAAAGAACTTTAAGGTCCAAAGCTAATGGGTCAGCTCTACGGCACCTACAGTCGTAGTTTGAGCTGGAGATCCACAGGTTATACCCAGCTTACAGACCGAAGTCACACACACACACACACACACACACACACACACACACACACACACACACACACACACACACACACACACACATTTATTTATAACAAGTCATCTGACTTCTTCGACGTCGAAAAGGGAAGAAGGGACTTTTCTCTCATTCAGACTCCATTTTGTCACAAGAGAAGAGAAGAAACTCCAGACTGAATCAGGTGAGTTTGATCTCAGAGTTCTCCTCTGGGTGGGTTCTCTGTCTGCTGGAGGAAGAGGAGGAAGAAGTCAGTTTGGTTCTTTAGCTTTTCTGCTGATTTCTCTCATTTAACCACATCAGTCTGACTTCCTGTTCTGAGTTTTGACTCGTTCCTTATCAGCATTTTGACTGTTTTAGCTCAGAAATGCTGTAGGAACTCACTGTGTTTACATCTAGTTTGGAGGAATTATGGGAAAAACCAGGACTAAAACCTGAGTTTGAGCTGAACAAATGAACGACATGAAAATGATGAAGATCAGAACAGTTTCTCTGATCGTTGATTCTTTAAATATCTGTTTTTCTGTCACTGATTTAAAACTCTCTGAACTTCAGGCATGACTCCAGTGTGTTGGGAGGTTATCAGGAGACTTGTTTTGTATTTTATTTTACCAATTTGACATTTTGTTTATTTCTCAAATTTTTACTGTTTTATAAAACGTCAGAATAGGGCTTCAGATCAGGATCTAATCTGCACTGTGCGTCACAATAAAGGGATAAAAACAGGTGAGGTAACCTGGTTCGACCCAAACAGTTAGAACTTGTCCTTCAGCTCTGAAGGAGGAGCTCCGTTCCCTAGAAGGGCCGTGTCTGATCAGAGTCTGGTTTCCCTCTCAGGCCGACTGGAGTCCAGATGGAGGTAAATGTGGAGGAAAAGGGGGACGGATCCAGCTCCCCACAGAGTGGCTGGTCCAAAGAAGAACCTCTAGTCTTCAGTCATGAGTCTGGACCATCAGACACACAGTGAGAGAGCACCACCTCACACCAATCAAACGTGAACATCGACTGGTGTAGACTCCAGACTGACTCGGGGTATTATAGGACCTTAAAGTGATAATATGCAACTCTTTCATATTTTTAAATCTTCTCCTTGAGCCAGTCTGTGCTAATCTGACTCTTTACAGAGTTAATGAAAAGTCACTTAGCCCCATCTGGTGGTTAGATCCAGAATACCACGATTGCAAGATCTCCGTCGCCGTCACGGTACCCAGGAAGGCACGTGTCTCACGAGGGTTAGGCTAACCCAATGTGGCTAGCTGTTATGCTAGCTCTGGAGTGTTTTTAGCTCATGATTCCTGATTTTTCCCATCTCTCCCTGCTTGAACACAGCTGATTTCTTTGAAGGAGTAAATAACCGCTCCTGTAGAAAGCTATGAAGGCTGAGGAGACATTTCAACACTTAGATTTAGCAGTTTAGAAGCAAGAACTATGGGCTACTTTATTTAATGCAGTGATTTAAAACGGACACCAGAGGGCGCCCAAAACAAGCAAAACTGCATATTATCACTTTAACATCTAACTGAACTGATGGTAATGTAGAAGATAAATCACTGAAGATTGTTTTAAAAACATCTCAGAACCAGAATGTGTTTAGAATATTCAAAGATACCGAGATCATTTCTATATGTTAGGGTTAGGGTTCAGGCTGTTTTCAGTAAATGATGTCATAGATGAAGAAATGTCTTCGCAGAGGGAGGACGAGGAGGGGGGTTGGTGAGGAGGAGCAGCCGTCCTGCCGTTCTTTGTGTCAGGACGTCCTGAAGGACCCAGACTCTACCAGCTGTGGACACTGGTTCTGCAGACGCTGCACCGCCTCCTACTGGGACCAGTCTGCTCCATCAGGGCACTCCTCCTGTCCCCAGTGTGAGAAAAGACCCAGGACCAGAACTGGACAGCAGACAGCCAATCAGAGCAGCTCAGGACAAGGTGAGACATTCAGGTAACCTCTGAGTTACCATGATGCATTCATCATCATGAGATGTTTCTGAATAGTCAGAGCCTTCAGCCAGAAGCAGACCAAACCAGTCTAACTGTCCCTCAGATCCTTTAACACCCAGTCTCCACCATAGAGGTCACCAGGGATCAGCAACGTTTGGTAGGAACTTCCTGTACCCTGTCAGCCCCGAGAACGGTCTCTCCTACGTAGTGGTCTTGGACCCAGGCAGACTACACTGGCCCCCTGAGGCTGCAGCGGTAGAGTCTACATCCTGGAACACCTGCTTCCCTCCTGATATCATGTATGGACCACCTGGTCTCAGCTGGGTACCAGAACCAATAAGTCTCCTATTGTTACAGGGACCAGGTCTAGAGTCTAGATAGAGCCTGAGGTCTTTTTATTCTAAAACAAACAACAACAATAATAGAAAATAAACATGATGACATGTGACACAACTTTAGTTATGTCCCACTCAAATTTTGATTCATTGATTGAGAAAGTCAATGATGGTCTATCTGCCTACAGTAGATGGTTCAAATTGAATAAATTATCTTTAAATATTAAAAAGTCTCATTTTATTATTTTTAGTGGGAGAAAGTCAAACAATAAAGGTGTAAAACAAATTAAAACTGAATCTTATGAACTGCCACAGGTATCATCTGTAAAATTCTTGGGAGTTATTGTTGATGAGAAACTAAACTGTAAAATGCCTGTTGACCACGTTAGTAAAAAGATCTATGAGTCAATGGGTTTAATAAGGAGGGTTAGTCATCTTATTTCTACAAAATGTCTTCAAATATTATACTACAGTCTTGTGTATCCATATCTTGCCTATTGTAATATAATCTGGGGTAGTACCTTCTCTAGTACTCTGGACCAGATTTTACTCCTTCAGGAACGTTTTGTTAGAACAGCTCCTAGATCAGAACCACGAGAACCTTCTGCTCCTTTACTTCAGAAACTCAACATATTGACTATTTATCAAGTGAATATCATACAAATATGTTTTTATATATAAGACTTTATGTTCTAATAGCAAAGCAGTTTAGTCATTTTTATAAAGTCAACTCCTCCATTCATTCACATAGTACACGTCAGTTATCGTGTCTTCATCCCCCAAATTATCTTTCTGGCCTATAGGACAAGTTTCCATCCGCTATAGAGGTTCAACTCCGTGGAACCGTTTCTCTCATTTGTCCACTCAGTGTTCTGCAGTGGAAGCTTTTTAAAACTGTTAAGAAACCATTTAATGAAGGGAGAGTAGAGTCAGTCATTTAACTTTTTAACTTTTTATATAACAGCAGTTTTGTTGTTTTAGCATCTTGTTTTTAGCATTTTGTGCTTTTTTGTTGTAATTTTTAAAGGATGTTTTTACTTTTGCATTGCTATTTCTTGTTTGTTTCGTTCTTATCTGTTTTTAAGAACATTGTTTTTGTTCATTTTATATTTTTGAAATGTTAATGGTGGAGGCTCTAAATAAGCCTAACTGGCTTTTGCCCCCTCCTGCACTGTATTTGTTTTATTATTTGTGTATTTTTATTGTGCAAAATAAATAAATTCTATATTCTAAATTCTAAAACAATCATCTATCAGAATAATCTGTAGTCTAATCCTGTGTCTCTGTAGCTTTATTAGATCTGTTTGTTTGATTCTGAATGTTTAAATTGAAGTTAATTTAAGTTATTCTAATAGATTTTTAATTATAGATTAGATTTAATTAACCTGTTAAACCATTAATCCCTTTTCACTCCAATAAGATGATAATTAGAATAATTTAACAAATAATCCAAAGAGAACAAATCAAGTGTTTATACGTGTCTCTGTTTCGTGTCGTTAATAATCATCCATCGATAATCCATTCTGATTCGGTTCAGTTTGTTGGCTGGAGTCACTGGATGGGTTAAAAAATCAAATAATAATCAAATGTTATGGATGTTTTCTCTTTGGTTTGCTCTGTTTCTCAGCAGATGTTGGTCTGCAGGAGGTTCTAGAAGAACATCAGATCAGTCTGAGGAGGAGATGTGAACATGTGACTGAAGGAAGTGATGAAACAGGAAGTAGAACCCTCCTGAACAGGATCTACACTGAGCTCTACATCACAGAGGGACAGAGTGAAGAGGTTCAGACCCAACATGAGGTGGAGCAGCTGGAGACCGCTTCCAGGACCAAGAGGCTCCACGAGGCTCCAATCAGGGTCCAGGACATCTTTAAAGCCTTACCTGAGCAACATGGAGCCATCAGAGTGATTCTGACCAACGGCGTCGCTGGAGCTGGAAAAACCTTCTCGGTGCTGAAGTTCACTCTGGACTGGGCCGAGGGCTTGGAGAACCAAGATGTCCATGTGGTGGTTCTGCTGTCCTTCAGGGAGCTGAACTTGATCAGAGAGGAGCAGTACAGTCTTCTCACGCTGCTCCAGGTTTTCCATCCAACATTCCAGAAGCTCCCAGCAGAGAAGCTGGCTGTCTGGAAACTTCTCTTCATCTTTGATGGTCTGGATGAAAGCAGACTTTCACTGGACTTCAACAGCAGTCAGCTGGTTTCTGAGGTCACACAGAGGTCATCAGTCAACGTGCTGCTGACAAACCTCATCAAGGGGAACCTGCTTCCCTCGGCTCTGGTCTGGATCACCTCCAGACCTGCAGCAGCCAATCAGATCCCTCCTTCATGTGTCCACAGGGTAACAGAAGTCCGAGGCTTCACCGACGCCCAGAAGGAGGAGTACTTCAGGAGGAGGTTCAGTGATGAAGAGCGCTCCAGCACAATCATCTCCCACATCAAGACCTCCAGGAGCCTCCACATCATGTATGGAATCCCAGTCTTCTGCTGGATCACTGCTACAGTTCTGGACCACATGTTGAGCACAGAGCAGAGAGGAGAGCTGCCCAGGACCATGACTGACATGTACTCACACTTCCTGCTGGTTCAGACCAAGAGGAAGAAGAACAAGTACCATGAAGGACCTGAGACCAGTCCACAGGAGCTGACCCAGGCTGACAGGGAGGTTCTTCTGAAGCTGGGGAGGCTGGCGTTTGAACATCTGGAGGAAGGAACCATCATGTTCTACCAAGAAGACCTGGAGCAGTGTGGTCTGGATGTCACAGAGGCCTCGGTGTTCTCAGGACTTTGTACAGAGATCTTCAAGAGAGAGTGTGTGATCTTCCAGAAACCAGTCTACTGCTTTGTTCATCTCAGCGTTCAGGAGTTTCTGGCTGCAGTCTACATGTTCCACTGTTTCACCAGCAGGAACACGGAGGTGATGGAGAACTTCCTGGGAGAAAACAACGGACACTCATCTCTGGATGACTTCCTGAACAGAGTCATGGAGAAGTCCCTCTTTAGTAAAAACGGCCACCTGGACCTGTTTGCTCGCTTCCTTCATGGCCTCTCTGTGGAGTCCAACCAGAGACTCTTAGGAGGTCTGCTGGGTCAGAGACAGAGCAGTCCAGGAACCATCCAGAGGACCATCAACAACCTGAAGTACACAAACAACGATAAGGTTTCTCCAGACAGAAGCATCAACATCTTCCACTGTCTGATGGAGACGAAGGACCTCTCAGTTCATCAGGAGATCCAAGAGTTCCTAAAACCAAAAACCAAATCAAAGAAGAAACTGTCAGAGATCCACTGCTCAGCTCTGGCCTACATGCTGCAGATGTCAGAGGAAGTCCTGGAAGAGTTTGATCTGAGTGGATACAACACAACAGCAGGTGGACGACTGAGACTGATTCCAGCTGTGAGGAACTGTAGGAGGGCTTTGTAAGTTCTAAAGATAGATGATTCGGTACTAAACAGTTTGAGTTTCAACATTTTACTGAAGAGACTATGATGATGTTTCATGTCATTCTACCTTATCTGTCACTTTTATTTCCAGATTTGCAGACTGTCGACTCTCAGAGACTCACTGTGAAGTGGTTTCCTCAGCTCTAAGGTCCAACCCGTCCCATCTGACAGAACTGGACCTGAGCAAGAATTATGACTTGAAGGATTCTGGAGCTAAGCATCTGTGTTCTGGACTGAAGAGTCCAAACTGTAGACTGGAGGTTCTGAGGTCAGTGTGTCGATGTTCCCTTTACTTCTTGTTCGTACATGTAAAAAAACTTTTAATGTTTAAAATAATTCAGTCAAAACTTTTTAAATATATATTTTAAGTTTTGAGTAAGGAACTATTAATGAGACATATTTTGTAATAACTTTGGGAAAGCTATTATGATGATGAACTGTCAGTCCATCCATCATCCATCCATCCATCCATCATCCATCATCCATCATCCATTCATCATCCATCCATCATCCATCCATCATCCATCATGGATGATGGATGGACTGACGTTTATGGATGTCATCCATCTGCTGGCACCAACAACCATCAGGTCACAGCTTCTAAAAATCTGGATCTGCAATGGAGACTCTTAAGATTTAAAGTCTATGTCCTCAACTTCCCCTGGGAAGCAGGGAAAATACGTATTCCAGGAAATGTGAGTGAAAAATGAAATAGACAGCATCCTCTACCAGATGTTCCCAGTTCACCCTCACTAACCAACACTTTGAGTTTGAAAGGTCTGGAAACCTCCCTGGAACTGGATCCAACTCATCACCAAGTTCAGTCTTGGTCCAGATGTTAAGAGGAGACTCTTGGAGGGGTTTTAGGTTTTGTTGTGTCGGCTAACACTAGTAAATTGTATTTCTAGGACGTGGATATTTTAGGTTTCGGACAATCAGCAGCAGCAGCACACAGTGGTGGTGCCAGGGGGGAGCTAGGGGGCGCTATAGCTCCCCCTGGATTAGGATTAGTCATTGCACCCCCATTGCACCTCCAAGAAAATTTTAGAATTATAAAAAATCCAGACTTTGTTTGTTTCATGGTTAGTTCTGTTTTTAGATAGGACACAGCGCTGAGCACAGAGCAGGACGCACAGAGAGCAAAGACCCAGCTGACTGACCACAGATCCTCATGCTGGATGTTTCTGAGCAGCTTCATCAGGAAGTCCTGGCTTCACTGCTGCTGCTGAGAAGGAGAAAGAAACGAGCAGCAGAGAGTTTGAGTCCGTGGATCAGTCCTTCTTTCCATTTTCAGTAGAAAACCAAGAATCAAAAAATAAAACGTGATTTATTTTTTGTTTTTGAAACGAATAGAAAACAAAAAACGTCTGGTTTCCCTTGTTTTCTATTCTAGTCTCGGATCAAAAACATGAAGTGTAAAAACGGGCTGTAAGAAAGAGTTTGATGTTTTAAATACTTCATTGTTCAGGTTCACGTTACCAGGTGTTACACTGATATGAGTCCTCCCGTCTAGATGTGTTCCCCCACCAGTTCAGCAGGACAGACCCGTTTAAATCCTCAGAACTGTATCTGACACACAGCCGTCAGGATAAGGCCCCCTGTATAAAAGTAGACAATAAAATGAAAAAGGATAAACTCATAAATCATGGCAGTCATGTTTGAGAACAACTAGCTAAGGAACTGAGGGGTATTTAGCAAGGATGGTAAACAAAGCAAAGAACTATCTTGTAGCTTTTTGATCTTTGGTTTCTGCTTGTGAAGCTGTAATGTCAGGAAAACGCCACTAGAGGGCGAGTTTTTTCAGCCTGAGAACTCGCCCTCTTGTTGTCGTTTCCTGACATTACAAGTAACACGAATGATCAAAGAAGTTTATTAAAAAATGAAAATAGCTGACTCCAATGTTATTCCACCATATGATCAATTTAATACACATAAAATCACTCCAATTTTAATAAGATCATTAATGTTAAATATAGTAGTTTATATTTGGAGGCAATATTATGATTTAATCAAACATTAGACAGAATAAATTATCTTGTTTTTAAGTTGGTTCTGGGCGATATTGAAGCTCACATTAAAGAACAGGCCAGCTGAGCATACAAGCTTTTCTTACAATCAGATGTTGCCCTCTTGTGGTGAAATAATGACATTACAACAAACTAAAAAACAAGCTTTTTTTTACCATAGACATAATATGCTGCCCTCTTGTGGTGAAATAGTGACATTACAACAAACTAAAAATAAGCTTTTCTAACAATCAGATGTTGCCCTCTTGTGGTGAAATAGTGACATTACAACAAACATTAGCGCTACTAGTTAATAAAAAACCTTGAAAAATAAACAGTAAATTAAAGAATACTAATTTAAAATCATTATTCAACCATACTTAGGTTATGTTAAAATACTGCAGTTGTTAAAGAAACAGTGAAAATTCAAACATCATGTTGATTTTTTCAAGTTTTTGTTTTTTAACTAGAAGTGCTGTAAATAATGTTTGTTGTAGTTTCATTTTATGGCCACAAGAGGGCGAGAGCTGCCTTGTACTGTCCTCAGTGCTAAATTCACCTACCTCAATTTGTTGTTCTGCTACTTTATTTAAAATTAAAAATCTTTCCTTAAAGTGATTGAATGTGTATTAAATAGATTATATATGGTGGAATAACACTGGAGTCAATTATTATATTTTATTTAATTACATTATTTGATCATTCGTGTTATTTGTCCAACAGAACTTGCAGTAAACTAATATTGTTGTAATGTCAGGAAACCACCACAAGAGGGCGAGTGTTTTCAGCAGAAGCAGGAAACCAAAGACCAAGAAGTCACAAGATAGTTCACTGCTTTGTTCTACCATCCTTTTCTAAATACTCCTAACTTCCTTAGATAGTTTTTTTTTAGACATCCCTGACTTGACTTATGAGTTTTTGTCCTTTTACTTTCTACTTTTATTCAGGGGGAATTTATCCTGACGGCTGTGTCAGATTGATACAGTTCTGAGTCCTGCTGAACTGGTGGGGGAACACATCTAGACGGGGGACTAATATCAATGTAACACCTGGTCAAGTAAACCTGAGCAATGAAATATTAAAATCTAATTCCTTCTTAAATTATCAATAAAGTTTAAAAAGAAAAAACGTCAACACACACAGAACCGTGACATCTGCATAAATGTCTGGACAGAGTTTTGTCCATGAAACCAAATCCAAACAGAAAACCAGCTCCGGTCTGTAGAGGAAGGGGTCCAGTGTGTCTCTGAACTCATGACACGGTGAAACATGCGGAGCGTCCAAACCCATCCAGGTGTTTTTGCTCGGTGACAGGGCAGCACCAGTGTGGGGCACCAGGCTGAATGATGCTCAGAGGCCAGAGTCCTGCCTTTTGCTCTCTAATAAAAATGATTTCATCCTGTGTGCAGTGACGACACGCCTGAATCACAGAACATGAATCCAAGCAATCCGTGTGTCATTTGTTCTATTTTCAACTGAAAACCAATAAGCAAAAAATAAAAAGTGATTTCATGTTTTGTTCTTTGTTTTTGAAACAAATACAAAACAACAACAAACATTTTGTTTTTCATGCTTTCAATTCTAGACTCGGATCAAAAAATACAAGGTAAAAAAAAAAGGGCAGGAGGAAGTTTAACAAATTGACACATAACATGTTAATGCAAGGGTAGGTTGAAGCAGCGCCATAGAGAAACAGAGTTCGGACACTTCCATTGGCTCCAATAGAAAGAATGGAATGCGGAAGTAACGTCGGTCATGGAGCTCTCAATAGTTCCAAACAAAGCCCAGACGCAAATAGTTCCACCAGAGAGCGCTGTTCATTATCGCTGTTTCGGAGCTATTTTCTAATGTAAGTTGATGAAATTACAACATTTTTGACACTGTGAAGCGTTAGCTGACTACTCTGTACCAAAATAAGTCAGTAGTGACTTTTCTTGTAGCCAGTTTTAGTAAATTAATCGTGTCAACCGGCTAGTAATCTGTTTAGCTGAAGCTAGCTTGTTGTTAGCGGCAGGTCTGTGTGTTATACTGGCCCCTTTCTGTCTCATTCAGCTTTGTAAATATCCAGAACTTTTTGAAATATTTATCTTTAGAGTTCGATAAATTGTTTGGTGATTTTTTGGATTTAAATAAGTTCTAATCAGACACAAACATGTACGTGTAAACTTTAGGCTCCAACTCAAAGGAAAGTTTTTAACTTGTTGCTGTCAGGTCTTTACCTCTTTTTAAATCGTTATTAAATTATCTCAACTACATAAAAAGCATTTAGCATTTAATGGGTTAGTGGTTGACTGGTTCATGTCCAATATAATTGTTACTTTGACCTCTTGGTCCTTTACAGACATAAATTTCTGCATAATGGTGATATTATCAGTGAAGAAAAATGTGATTTTGAACATGAGTTAATTATGGATTGTTTTTCAGTAAAACCACACGAGGCTGACTTCATGACCTGCTGAACCGTGCTACACACTCAGGATCAACTCGTGTAATTTTCACAAATAAATCTGTGTCCTCCTGTTCTGTCCTCCTCGTCCTCCTGAAGAATCAGAGCTACATCAGGACGTCTGAACACCAGTGAACATTTACAAAGTTGATATTTACTGCAGGACTAATAATTTTCATTTGTTTTATAATTAAATTAGCATTTTTGCCATGCAATTGGGATTAGACTATTTAAGAACTGAACAACAAAGTAACTATTAATATGTCAGCAGCATTGGAACAACAGAACAGTAATTAAAATATATTATTGAAGAGTTACAGGTAACACTGCTGCTGCAATTACATTCATGTCCATTTTCATGTTTTCAGATGGGCTGAACAAGAGTTCCATCCAAATGCAGCTCAGCCAACCATGGTAAGGCCTGTCTCTTATAGAAGTGTTAAAATACACATGTTTGTATTTATAAAATTAGGTATAAAAGTATAGTGATATCTACAATTACACAGTAAATGTTTCTGTTGTTCAAGCCTCAGCATCTTAATTAGTAATATTTAGTTTTCCTTCAAAGCAGTGGGAATGTGCTTCTGTGATGATGATTGTTTTCTGAGTTCTCTGAAACTTTTCTCTGTCAGGAGGTCAGCAGGTGTGAAGGTCCACATCGAAGGAGCTGCTGTCAGTGATGAACCCTCTCTAGAACTCAAACATGTTTTAACATTGTATGAAATAAAATGCCTTGGTGCAGAAGTAATGACTAAGCAGTGTAAATAGTAGTAAAAGTATTTCTTTCTTAAAGCTTATTTTATATGATGCTGTATAATAAAATGTTTGTTTCTTTGCACAAATCATTCCACATTTATTCTCTCATCCAATAAGGTTTTATCTAGAAACAGTTTTATTTTATTAACATTATACTCAGTTATTACTTTACAAAAATTGTTACGCTAGATTAGAAGCTCAATGAACAGGGTTATAGATGCATGGAGTCACTTCACATGAAAAATAAACATAAAATATGGATTAATGATGTCTTCTACAGAAGATAATAATCTGGGTTGTCAGTTAAAACATCCACTGACAAGTTTTCTCCAAGTCCTTTAAAACTTTAACATCAGAGCTCTTTAGCACGAGCACATTTATAGGATAAGATAAACAGTAGCATCCTCATGCTAGCATGCAGAACGACAGAAAGAGCTCTTAATAGGCCTTATACTCTGGTTTTCTTTACTTGGTTAGCATAATAATAAACCACTTTAAACCTGCTGGTAGAGATCAGTATATTGCAGAAACATTTTAATTTTTAAATATAATCTGTAGCCTAAATTTTCTACGATAAATGTTCCTGCCGCTCCTTAAAAAAAATCCTTTGATAAAATACATAACTGGGGGTAACTGACGTACATTGTTGGTCAATAATTACCAAAAATAGCTCGGGAGATGAGAAAATAATGGTTGCAGCAGTGTATCCTGCCAGAAACCGCTCTGACTGACTGACAGCGCTGAGCTGTTGGAACTATTGGAGGCGACATGAACCACGTGACCGCCTGTCGGCGAGATCAAAGTGTGTCGTAACTTTCTCTTTATACGGCTTTGGGTTGAAGGTAACCAGACAGAATAGGTAGAGGAAGATATGAATGGTTTTATTCATTGTAAACATAAACGTATTTAATCACATGGTATTTTTCTAAAGATTTGGTGAGGAAATTGTCCTTAGGTGTGAGTGAGTGTGTGGTTGTTTGTCTCGTTCGTCTCTGTGTGGCCCTGCGATGGACTGGCGACTTGTCCAGGGTGTCCCCCGCCTCTCGCCCCTTGACTGCTGGAGATAGGCACCGGCTGCCCTGCGACCCTCTGTGGAGGATTAAGCGGCTACAGAAGATGGATGGATGGATTTGGTGAGGATTGAATGTGTTGTGGAGGAGAGGTCTCCACCGCTACTCCTCAAGGCTCATTGTCCTGCAGATTTTTCTGCTCCGACACCTGATTTTGATGAACAAGTCATGAACAGGTTTCTGCAGAACTGGATGACATGCTGAGCAGGTCATTTGATCATTTGAATCAGGTGTGTTGGAGCAGGGAAACCACGAAAACCTGCAGGACAGTGGGCCTTGAGGGTTGTAGACCCCCTGTTGTAGAGACCAGAAGGGTCACATGACCACTTCCTTCAGAACCCTCAATAAAAAAAATTTAAGCTCCCCCATCCTGCTGAAAACAATTATGGAGCCACCACTGGCAGAACAGTAACAGATTCTCTCTGTTCCTTTACAGGTTGGAGTGCTGCAGTTTAACAGAGATCAGCTGTTCTTCTCTGGTCTCAGCTCTGAAGTCCAACCCGTCCCATCTGACAGAACTGGACCTGAGTGACAACTGTAAGCTGCAGGATTCTGGGCTGAAGCAGCTCTGTGGGTTCCTGGAGAGTCCAGACTGCAGACTGAAGGTTCTGAGGTCAGACTCCATGATTTAGTTGTGTGTTCAGACTTAAATAACGTAAAGGTCATGTCACTAAACTGATGTACGCTGAGGAGATTTAAGGTAGAGTTTGTTATTGATCAGTCCTTTCTTATTAGAAGTTTGATTTTTGATTCGTGTTTGATTTAACAGGAACAAATCTGTTTACCTACTATCATAGGGCTTTTTAAAGACTGCGAGTCCTCATAACTTACTATTTAAAGTTCATTTCCACCAAATGAGCGAAGGTACAAACAGCATCACTTTTACACGTGCAGCTTTCCGAGCCGTCACTAAAATAACCAGAACAGCAGAGTAGAGGGTTCTGAACCAATGAGACAGTTTGGTCAATTATTTATTTGTTGTTGTTAATACATCTTATATTAAAGCAGTGGTTCCCAATTAGTGGGGCGGGCCCCCCTGGGGGGGCGCAAGGGGTTTACGGGGGGGCGTGGGATGAAGGAGAATTCATTATTATTTTTAGCACATTTTCTTCATAATGGAATGCTAAACCACCCCCAGTCACTAGGTGGCAGCAGCATTCAATCTAATCAATAGGCTTCCCTTTTAACCCAGCAGAAGTAGATCAAATACAAACCCAAACATACACATCGGCTGTGTTCGAATTCAGGGGTAGGATGCTTATGAGGACGCATTTCGAAACCAATGACGTCACAGCGCCGCGACGAGTGCTGTCCAAATTCGGAGGATACTCATTCATGCATCCTTGTTCCACCCCAATTTCGATAATGGGTCTGGTGTATCCTTGCTGGCCAAGGCTATCCCAGGATGCTTTGCGTGCCGGCTGTTGGATTCTACTGATTCATCAATTTTGCAGCAGTAGCAGAAAAAACCAGAGAGCAGTCCAGTTTAAAATGTCAGTTTTTCAAAAGATTATAAAAAGCTTGTGTTTAGGAATTTTTTGCTTATCTTTATATGAAGTTTAATAATAAAAATCTCCACAAAAGAGGTTGAATATTTTATTTTTCATGTAATTTAAGACAAGAAATCAATGTAAGCTAGCTTGAATGCTTTAAATGGAAATTTAGGAAATAATAAAAGAGCTTAAAGTGTTTCTTTAGATCCATTTTATTAGCTTTAGCCTGTCTGTCGACGCTGTCACGGTTGCTAAGCGACTGGACTGAGGGGCGGGGATAAGTATAAGGCTAGACCGTCTGAATTCAGAGACGCTTATGTGCGGTCTTAGAGGTCGAGCAAGGACCCAACCTAGGTAGACCAGCAAGTATACGTCCTCAACAGCATCCTACCCCTGAATTCGGACACAGCCCTAGAGTGACCAACACCACTGTGCTGGTTGACCTTCGACTCCTGGTTGAGGAATGGGAAGCCATTTTACAGCAACATGTGACCAGCGTTAAGGGGAGGAGCCAAACTGCTGTGGCTGTGTGTTGATCTTCCACATGCTACTGAATCAATCCTGGTCCTGGAGGGCCTCCACCTGCATGTTTCTCTGCACCAACACACCTGGTTTGAATCAATGGGTGATTAACAGACTTCTGAAGAACTTGAGGACCTGCTGAAGAGGTGATCCAGTCATTAAATCAGGTGTGTGGCAGCAGGAAAACAGATCAAACATGCAGGGCGGTGACCCTCCAAGACCAGGATTGAACAGTCTTGTAATAAAGCTTAAAAATGGGAAATATTTCGGCTTTCATTAAGGATTATTACAACAACAAATAAATCAACTGGACACTGAATTTCTTACTTTATGTGCTTTTCTAACAGGTACAGGTAGGGAAGTCAAACCCCTAAAAAGGAAGTGATGTCGGACTCGAACAGCAGGGCGTAGTCTGTTTAGTTTCCTCTTTTCCTCTGAGCTCAGTGTGGTGAGACAGAACGATGTGTTGTAACTTTTGTACTCAGTCATCTTTAAAACAGATACATGTCTTGTCCCCGTCTTTAGTGAATCAGGAACTAATGCATGTGAATAAAAATAATTCCATTTCACCTGCATCCTGTTGGATTCTCACATGCTTCCTTCTCTGTTCAGGTTGAAGGACTGCAGTTTGTCACAGGCTGGTTGTGATTATCTGGTCTCAGCTCTGAAGTCCAACCCGTCCCATCTGACAGAACTGGACCTGAGTTACAATAACCTGCAGGATCCTGGACTCAAGCAGCTCTGTGGGTTCCTGGAGAGGCTAGACTGCAGACTGGAGGTTCTGAGGTCAGTTCATCCACTGAAGCGGTTTCTAGTTTAATTTAATCACGTTTTTTTTCATTGGTAAAAAAAATTTGTTTTTAGAAATGTCTAAACTTCTATCACTTCCAGACCTGGATAGTTTTTTCTAGAGCTAATAGAGAAATAAAGGAGCCTCTTCTGGAGCCACATGGGGCCTTCAGCCTCTCTGAAGCAACAACGACATGAAGACTGATGTTTATATTTACATTTGACTAAATACAATGGTATTTTTAGCTGTTTTTGCAGTAAATAAATGAAGTTTCCACAACAGAATTATACTAATAATGCAGGCAGGTTCATTTCCATCATTTCAGAACGTCTCCAAAATAGGTTTTTATCATCTCAAAAACATCGTCAGAGTCCGCCCCATTCTCTCTCTGGCCAATACGGAGACGCTGATGCTTTTATCACCAGTAGAATCGATTACTGCAATGCCCTGCTTTCTGGTCTTTCTAAAAAGAGTACTTCAGGTCTACAACTTTTATAAACTCAGCAGCCCGTGTCCTGACAAAGACCAGGAAGCGGGAGCACATCACTCCGGTTTTAAAATCACTGCATTGGCTCCCCGTATGTTTTAGGATCGATTTTAAGATACTGTTAATGGTTTTTAAGTGTCTTAATGGTCTTGGCCCTTCTTGTCTTTCTGAACTGCTTTTTCCATATGAACCCTCGCGGTCACTGCGCTCCTCTGGCAGCCGTCTCCTAGTCATCCCTAAAGTCAGGACACACACCCACGGCGAAGCTTCTTTTAGTTAGTACGGCCCTCGCCTCTGGAACAGGCTGCCAGAGGACCTCAGGACCGCAGAGAACGTTCAGGTTTTTAAGAATAGACTCAAGACCCACCTTTTTAGATCAGCTTTTAACTGATTATTATTTATTTAGTTTTTTATTCATATTTTATTGGTCATTTTACTATTCCTATAAGTTCTCGTTATTTTATATGCTACGCATTTTAATCCTCCAGTGTTTCCTCTGTGGAGCCCTCTGCCTTGGGACCGGTGGTCGGCGGTGGCGGCTCGGGCGCTCCCCGGTAGGGCCCGGGCAGTGGCGGGGGTTGCCACCCTCCATTCCCAGGTGCCCTTGGTTGGTGTGTGGCTGCTGACCTGGTTCTACAGCTGATGAGGCAGAGGGCCCACTTGATGGCGTGTTTCTCATTACTGGAGCCATCTGAGCTCAACATGGTGTTTACTGTGGTTTTTATGTGTATGTGTGCCTGGGAATGGGTTGTGGACTGGGAGGGGAGAGTGTCATAATTGTTCTATGTGTGGGAAAGGGAGGGAATGTGGGTTGTATGGGTCATTTTAATCTGTCAAGCACTTTGTGTTGCTCGCTTTGGCATGAAAGGTGCTATATAAATAAAGTTTGAGTTGAGTTTGAAATAACTAAAACAACTCCAGGTTTCATCAGACAGGCTGAAAACTCAGGAGTCAGTTTGACTGTCAAGTTTAACCTGATCTACTTTGTTTATACTGGGATTTCACTCCAGGCTGTCAGCGAAGACATCAACATATCAAATAGTCCTAACATACACAGAGGCGGATAGTAACTAGTTACATTTACTCAGTTACATTTACTTGAGTAACGTTTTGAAAAAAATGTACTTTTATGAGTAGTTTAACTTCACCTTACTTTTTACTCTTACTTGAGTATTATTTTTGTTAAGTATTGCTACTCCTACTTGAGTAAAATCTATGAATCCTCTACTGCAAGTAACTTTAAAGAAAAACAAACATGTCCTAACAAAAATACACAGACCTACACTTTATTAAAGGAGACCACATGTTTCTGCATCTGCTTTGTTTTCCTACTCTCATTTTCTAGCCAGCTAGCTATCTTTACCTAGCTTGTACACTGCAAAAACTGATTTCTAAGAACGTAAAATAGTCTTGTTTTTAGACATTTTGACTTATTATTGTCTAAAAAGAAAATATATTCTTACATTCCTACTTGAAATAGGTCAAATCTTCTTAAATATGGTCAAATTTTCTAGATTTGAGCAAAAAAAAAATCTGCCAATGGGGTAAGCAAAATTTGCTTGGCTAGATTCCTTAAAACTAGCGAATTGCTCTAAATGTAGAAAATTTTGCTAGTTTAAAGTAATCTAGCCAAGCAAATTTTGCTTACCCCATTGGCAGATTTTTTTGTTCAAATCTAGAAAATTTGACCATATTTAAGAAGATTTGGCCTATTTCAAGTAGGGCTGTAAGAATATATTTTCTTTTTAGACAAAAAATAAGTCAAAATGTCTAAAAACAAGTCTATTTTACGTTCTTAGAAATCAGTTTTTGCAGTGTACAAAAGCTAGACATAGCTAGCTAGCTAAATTAGCTAAATAGATAGCTAGATTTATAGCCACATAGTTAGCTCTACTAAGTTTTGGCATTATATTAAAGAAATATATTTCTTCTGCTTAAAATTTGCTGTTTTGATATCAGGTTATGTATTTGTATCAGTGTTTTTCATTTTAGCCTTTATAGAATTACCCCCAAACTTTATATTTTTGTCTGATGACATCATTTTAAAAAATCAGATGGATCTTACTCAGTACTCAAGTAGACCAAATACTTTTTTTACTCATACTCAAGTATTTTTTGGGACAGCAACTTTTTACTTTTACTTGAGTAAAAATATGTTGAAGCAGTGCTACTCTTACTTAAGTACATTTTTGGGTACTCTACCCACCTCTGAACATACATCGTATTAAAGAGAAAATCATTAGAAGCCCTTTAAGAACTTCATTTTTGCTTATTTATTGTGGTTATAAATAATCAACAACCTGATATATTATTTATGTTTTTTAAGTCGTTAATGTGTAGTTATTTTTCTCAATCATTTTGGACTCATTTTCTACAAATATGGGAAAAACTGCAACTTCTCTTCCCAGCTCTGATCAAGAAGGTGTCGTTTTATCGTATAGATTTTAATATTTTGTAGCTTTTTTATGATCTGACATTTAAAACATACCTCATTAAAAATATGGAGCATAAGCTTTAACCCTCAGGCTTCATTGAGGACATTTTTGTTCTTTTGGGCAGTTTTTCCCTCTTCGTCTGGACACCATTTTAACAGCTTTTGTGCATATGGTACTAATTTTTGTTGCAAACCCCCTTTCTTTACAAATTTTGAAAATCAAATTGGAATTTTGAAATTAGATCAAGGGAACCTCGCCTTCCTCCGCTCATCCGGGTCCGGGTCGCAGATCAAGGGAACATTAATTCACCGGAGTCATTAGAAGAAAAAACATCCTCTCGTGATAGTGGCTAAAAAAAAGTATACATTCTTTTTCATTTTATTTTCATAGATCTGGTAAACAACTTCAGCCCTGCTCAAACATATAAAAATCATTTTAAGGATTTTAACACTTTAAATGCCAGTTTGATTACTCAAAGTCATTGATGTAATTTATGGGGGGGGGGGGGGGG
>SSNR01000115.1:994297-1023485 GCA_006937965.1 Callopanchax toddi
AAAAAAAAAAAAAGCCTTTTTGTGTATGATGCATTTATTAAACATCAGTCTTGGTTATGTTATGTAATATCTAGAATATTGTTTTACATTATTATTTGCATTTATAGTTTTTGTGTAGCAACAGATTTAAAATGTATGACCCTCTCGAGTCATCACGAACAAAAATGTCCACTTCTAATCTAAAACTGCTTTAAAATGGTCCAGATTCATGTTGTTTCTGATTTTTGGGGCTTAAATGTTGTTCAGTTCTGATCAACACAATCAAATATTGAATATTTATCTGAATTTTAACCCTTTATATTGATATTGTGATGCAGACAAAAGAGGAAACATTTTACATAAAACATAATTTGGGTGACTGAAATGTATTTTTTAAATCAGCCTTGGATATGTCAAGAATGTAATAAAATGTCACATTTTATGCTTTATTATTTGTTGTGTAACAACAGATTTAACATTTACAAGTTGTTTAACAGATCTATGAAAAAAAGCAACAAAAAAAGAATATATAGCCACTTTTATGAGCAGACGTTTTGTCCCCTAATGACTCAAATGAATAGTAAATGAAAGTGAAGACTGAGGGTTAATTTTAAGTTTCATATCTGATCCATTATTTCCTCAGAGCACTCTGACAGGATTCTTTAACCTGCTGCTCTGAGTTCTACATGTTTCTATGGAGGATCTAAGTGCCTCTTTGTTTATCTTTGTCACAATTTAATAGAAATGTTCACAAATTTTATCATCAAATTTCCATCTGCAGTCTCAGAGGCAGGAACAAGAAAACTAAAACAGCAGCGCTTCTGGAAGAGATGACTCCGTTAGTTAGTTCACTAGGGACTCCTCGTTCACTCCTCATGCCTCCAGAAGGCTGATTAAGCAGATTCACATAAACTCCTTCATGGATCTGAGGCCGTCTGAACACCGTGTCATTAAACAGGAAGCTCCTCAGAAACAAACTCATGGCGTTTTAAAGAGACTGATATTATTTCTATTAAATCCTTTATCGTCCTCCAGGATGTGCTGGTGCAGCTTGTCAGAGATCAGCTGTTCTTCTCTGGTCTCAGCTCTGAAGTCCAACCCGTCCCATCTGACAGAACTGGACCTGAGTGAGAACAACCTGCAGGACCCAGATGTTGAGCAGCTGTTGGATCTCGTGGAGAGTCCGGCCTGTAGACTGCAGACTCTGAGGTCAGTATCAGGTTGGAGTGAGTCCATTCTGGCAGCCTGAAACTCTGAGAAGCTTCAGGATGGACAGAAAGACCAACGCCAGCCAACCAATCAGGGCAGCTTGTTGTAGTTGAGTGTTTTAGTTCCAGCTGCTGGTGAAAGTCTGGAAACAGGAAGTCATCTCCTCTTTGCTCCTCTCTGCAGGTGGAGGTGATGGTTGTTGTTAATGTGATGCTGAACTGGGTGGGGTCAGTGACCCATGCAGACAGAACCAGCAGCGGTTTGTGTAAAGAGGATCTGACTGGACCACGAGGATGATGCCGGGGTTTGGGTCATGGGCGGAGCCTATAAAAGGAGGAGGAGCCTCTACTTTATGGACACACCTGTTTGGTGTTAAACCTGCTGGTTTCAGAATCAGAATCTGGACTTGGAGGAGTGATGTTCTGGTGAAACAACCAAACCGTTCTGGATTCTAAATGTTCTGTTTTCTATAGGTTGAGTCTCTGGTTAGAGGAGCTTTGGAGACAGTTGACCAATATTTGAATTTGTTTGGATAAGTCTTTTACTGTTTATAAGTATTTTATTTGTTGTAGTATGAAGCAGCCTCAGAGGAGCTCACCTGTTTGTCCACCTGTAGTTTTAACCTGTCAACCAAAGCAACGTTTTTAGTGATGGTTGAGCTGCTGTGATTTTAAACGTTTTATTTTATTTTTGGTTCAGTGTTTTATGAACATGTATAAGTGGATTTTATACTTTAATTTCAGCTGAAACAAGTTTATTCCGTGTTTTTATTCCCTTGTATCCTGTAAACGGGTCTTAACGGAGTCCTCCTCCTCCTGTTGGTTTCTTTATATGATAACTGTAACTGTAAACAAAAGTTTCATTTATCTGGTTTCTGTGGTTTCATGGTTTAGTTTCTATAGTGGCTGCATGCTGGCAGCACTGCTGCCTCACAGCAAGAAGGTCACAGGTTCAAATCCCCGCGGGGAGTCAGCATGTTCTCACTGTTCCTCTGGTTTCCCCACAGACCTGATGATGTCTGTTAGTCGCTTTGGAAAAGTGATCAGTGAATAAACAAACACTTTATTACGTTCAGGTGTTTCATGTTCTTTTTTCTTTCTTCTTTAAATAAAACGTTACAGTTATGATTAAACTGAATATTAATTTTAAGTTGTGATCTGAAGTTTTGTCTGTTTTTATGTTTCCTCCTGATTCAGTCAGCAGCTCAGAGGAACTTTAGAGGAACCATCAGTACTCTTACTGTGGTTTAAAGGGACCTGTGACACGTCATCACATTTAAATGTAAAGTTTCTGACTCCATCCAGGATTGACTGAATCTTTTAACATCTTCAACCTGCTGCTTTAGAAATAAATCAAGCAATGTGACCCTATACATGCAGGTAAACTCACCTTGTATTCAGAGATGAAGCGTCGGGTATTCCTTCCACCCTTCAGTTTGGTTCATGATGTTTTTCTCACACTCGACTGAGACGGTCTACAACGACCTCCAAATGGCTGATGATGCAGGGAAATGCTCGGTCGTGGTCCTGCTTGACCTGAGTGCAGGTCTGCTGTCATGAAGGTTCTGAAACTCAAGTCCAAAGCTGCTGCCAGGCTCTGAAGGTTCTGTCTTCCAGCGCTGCAGGATGAAGTCTGCAGAGTTCAATCAGGCTGTGGTCTTTCTGCAGGACCACGATCCCTCACATGAAACCTGTGATGGAGCTCCCTGATTCCTGAGCTCACCTGGACCTTCCTCTAAGGAAGACTAAACTCTCATCTGTTCAACCCTCACGTTGGAGCTTCAGTAACAGCTTGGATCCACTGAGAGGAGAAAAGAGAAGACACCACACGTGGAAACGTTCTTCTGAACCTTGTAGATTTTAGTGGCTTTGATCTCAGGACTTTAATGATCCGACGAAGAATAAAACATAAAGATTTGATTTAGTTCTGCAGCAGGACGATGATCCAGAACACCAGCAGGTCCACCTCTGAACAGCTTCAGAAAAACCATATGAAGACTTGGAGTGTCCTAGTCCAAGTCCTGACCTGGACCTGATGGAGATGCTGAGGGAGGACCTGTAAAAAGCTTTGATGTGTCTGAATTAGAACCAGATGGGCGGAGCCAGAATATCTCCTCATCCTGTAAAAGACTCACTGCTAGTTCCTGCTGCTGAGGGTGGTCAGGGTCAGAGGTCAACCAGGTAGCAGGTTTTGGAGGAGTCCCGGCGGACCACCTCAGTGAAGCTGGCCCCCACTCACTTAAAAAAATTCGGCAAATAGGTGGAGTGGTTAGTGCTTCGTTTGTGCTGCTTTGGTTTTTGAGACATTAAATATTAATTTATGAGTAATTCCATAGAGGTCATAATCCCACCAGCTTGCTCTAAATTGAACCGGACTGCTCTACTTTTTAGTGCTTGATTTGTGCTGTTAAAAGTTGAATTTGTGCTGCTATGGATTTTGAGATATTTAAGATTATATTATAGGTCATTCAGGGTTCATTCCGGGGTCATTCAGTGACGTCATCTAAGTTTTATTCTACAGTACTTTGTAACCTTAAATATCTCAAAATCCACAGCAGTACAAAGAAAACTTTTAACCGCACATATCAGCACAATCAAAGCATGAAACACGTAGACCAGTCCGCTTCATTTTGGGGCAAACTGCGGGGAGATGGTGACGTCATACCCGAAAATAAAACCGGTAATATCTCAAAAACCGTAACAGCAGAAATGAAACTTTTAACGGCACAAATCAGCACAAACCACTCCACCTGTTAGCCAAGATTTTTGAAATGGGTGGTGGGGGGGGGGGGCAGCTTCACAGAGGTCACTGGACCGGGTTTGGACCAGGTTTGGACCAGGTTTTATCTTTATAATAAACGCTGTAGAAACTGCTTTTCTTGTTGTTATTTTTAGTTTAGTTTGATGACGTCTGAACTCGGAGCAGACGCTTCAGACTTTAACTCTTCTTCCAGCTGTGTCCACACGAGGTCGCTGTTTGGCTTTTAGAGCAGCAGATTCCATGATTAGACCAGTCCGGTTCATTTTAGAGCGAGCTGGTGGGATAATGATGACCTCTGTAGAATCAAATGGCTTATACATTCATATCTCAAAAACCAAAGCAAAGCACTGACCACGCCACCTATTAGCCGAGTTTTTTTAAGTGGGTGGGGGGTCAGCTTCACTTAGGTGCAGATTCCTGCAGACCGGTCGGGAGCGCGCATAACGGGGGCGCGCAGCGACGTGCGTAAAAGCGACGAACGAGGCGCGAGTTTAGGAGCTCCTCAGTGTTCACCTGGAGCCAGATCCGGGATGACAGCAGGTGAGGATCTGGTCTGAAGTGGATCAGGTGAGGAGGATCTGGTCTGAAGTGGATCAGGTGAGAAGGATCTGGTCTGAAGTGGATCAGGTGGATCTGGTCTGAAGTGGATCAGGTGGATCTGGTCTGAAGTGGATCAGGTGAGGAGGATCTGGTCTGAAGTGGATCAGGTGGATCTGGTCTGAAGTGGATCAGGTGGATCTGGTCTGAAGTGGATCATGACCCGGACTCACCGGATCGTTCTGCTGCTTCTTGGATTCATCCGGATCCTCACGGTCAGTTTTGGTTCTTGATGTTAAATCAGACTGTGACTGAAGGTAGAATTTACTCAGAGTTTAATGGGTTTTTGTTTTGATCAGGTTGAAATCCTTTGTTTAAACCACTCCGTTTCAGGTTTGATTGAAATGTTTTTATTTTGCTCCCTGGCTGCTGTTTCTTTAACTCATCCTATAAAACTAATTCAGGGTTTGAGATCAGAGGACGCCTCAGAATCCTCAGAAACCAGAAACCAGATCAGGGTTCAGGTTCAGGGTTTGTAACCTAATAAAACCTAAAAAGTGTTTTTCTTCAGAAACCTGAAGTCAAAAGAATAAAGACGAGTCAGGTTGAGTCTCGGTTCTGTTTGGTTCTGAGGCTGCAGATTCATCAGCTGATGAGGTCAGGATTTAATGATTTAATTTTTATTTTTATTTTATGACCTCAGAGGGAGTTTGACTCTTTCCTGTTTCTAGAATCTTTCTGTTGACTTTGAACAGTAAATGTTAGACCTGAGTGACCTTTGAACCCTGAAGATCTGGACCTTCAAAGACCTTCTTCTAGGATCTGATGGTGGAGGAGAGACTAGATGTACTGGTTGATCCACGTTCCAGTCCTCGCCTGGTCATGAGCTTTGAGTGATGACCAGCAGAACATTTATGCTAACACAAGCAGCCAGAATGACTTTCCTCTGAAGGACGGCCGGCTCAGGGTAGGGTGAGGAGCTCAGACATCCAGGAGATCCACGGAGGAGAACCACTGCTCCTCCAGGTGGAGAGGAGCCAGCTGAGGAGGTTCCTCTGGTCAGGAGGCTTCCTGGGGAGGTGTCTCAGGCAGACCGAGGGATTATGCTGGTCTGGAAACACCTCAGGGTCCCACAGGAGGAGCTGGAGGCCGGGGAGGGACGGTCTGGGCCTCCTTAACCATGTGACAGGAAGGTCTAGAGAATATTAATAAATGATCAATGGATGAATCTGAGCTTCAGCGTTGTTCTGAGACCTTGGAGGATTTCTTCATCCTGACTTAGAGGCAGTCTGAAACGTCTTATTTATTGAAACTACATCAGTCCGACACCTTTGCTTTTGTTTTTATCCACAAACATGCTGCACATTTTCCCAGAACAATAACCGACTGAGTTTCAAGCCTGTATTTACTTTATCATTTGCATGGTTGAGTTTAGTGTTTTTCCTGCATTCTGGGAGCTGAATGTGATGGTTCAACATGCTGACAGCCTGGGAAAGACACTTCTTCATCCTGGTGGTTTTTGGTGTCCAGTGGTCTGACCAGAGGGAGAGGTTAAAGGTTAAACCCTGGGTCAGGTGATACCAGCTGACTGTTCCCTCCCTCCAGAAGAGTCCAGGTCCTGGATGGAGGTCGGGTTGGCACCAGTCATCCTTTCTGCTGTCCTGATAGTCCTCTGAAGGTTGTGTGACCAATTTAGCTGTAAACAGCTCAGGATGGTAAACGTAGCTCCCTGAAGAAGTGATGCTTAGTTAGGGATCTTAACTAGTTCCTGCCCTGGATGAGTGAGGAGCTACACCAACCTGAACACGTCGACATGTCTGACATGATCTACAGGAAGTGAGGGACGCTAAAGAAACGTGTGTGTTATAAACACACTGACAGCTCGGACATGTTTGCTGTAAAACTCAGTGTAAACAGACCTCCAGCACACACACACACACACACACACCGAGGGTACACCGATGGCGTGTCCTACCCTTCCTTCATACTGTTAAACCAGCGGTGCGTGTACGCTCTGTTTGAGTGTGCGTCATGGTTACCATCAGATGGACCAGAGAAAACAAGACCTGATCTGAAGGTGCCAACCAACCATAAAGAGTCTGAGAAATCTGGTGTCCTGATTGGTCCCTGCAGGTTGTAACTCGGCTCTGTGGTGTAGTGGTTTGTTTCTGACTAACCAGTCTCATCTTCACAGCAGTCATTACCCAGAAACGAGTTGTAGAAAAAGGAAGCTGTTTTAGTAGGATTGTTCTTGTCTGAGGATCAGGGAGAACTTCTTAAGCAAACACCGTTCAGACTAACAGCTACCTAATGTGCTCCATTTGTTCTCAGTAGTTTGAATTCCTGAATACCAATTTGGAAAAATCCACTAGAACGTCCCAAAAATCTGACTGGAACTGTTTGGGATTTCTGTCCAGCTCCAACCTCAAGATCCAATATGGCTGAAAAGGCGACACCTAAATTTGTGTTGATTCATCTCAGCTAACCAGTCACTGATGTCCAGCCTCTGTTAGTGTATGCAGAGAAAACTATGTCCAAAAGGCTGCTGGTTTAGTCCCAGTTTAGTTAAACGCAACATCTTCTCAGTGCTCTTTTTGTCCCTCGGTGGATTCCGTAGTATCGTGAACCTCTGATGATGATACAACTCTAAAATAGCCTGGTGAAATGCAACCTATGCTAGTAGCTACTCAAGCTAAATGCTACTCAAGCTAAATGCTACTCAAGCTAAATGCTACTCAAGCTAACTAGTACTCTATCAATCACCAACTTAAGCCATCGCATACTCAGTGTTACGACCTCCACTAGGTCTAGGAGAAAAAAGGAGTTCTAACAAAAAGATAATGGAGACTTGTGTAAGTTGTAAAACAAAAATGATATTTATTATCATATAAACAGATTTACAACAAAGGAAGGAGCTATAAAAACTATGGTTGAGAAATGAAACAAAATAGGTCTATAATGTACTAAAATAAATAAGGATCTAAACTGAAAACACCGGAGGATAAGCCTCCGGGAAATAAAGCACAAAGGCTATAAACTAAAGATCAATATAATATACTAACTAAGGGAGAGTTTGTTTTTAAAACTAAGAATGTTATTAAACTAAAGTTGTTTTTAAACTAAAAGGTTCACTAAACTAAAAACAGGCTTTTAACAGTCCTGAACAAAAGAACCTGAAACAAACAAAATAAGCGCCAAACTAAACTACTACTATGAAGGTCTAAATTAAACTAAGAACTACTTCTATACTCAATACTTTAAACTAGATATTATCAGCCACAAGACTCAGACAACGGGGGAGAAGAGGCACGGATCCTTTCTCCCCTGATCTGAAGGTGAACAGCCTTTTTATCTGCTGCTCCTTGATGAGCTGCAGCTGATCGGGAGTGGGTGTGTCACTGTGTCAGCAGCAGGAAAGAACAGCCCAAAGGTAGCAGCCACGGTCATCCTCCAGAGGGAGACAAAAACCCGGGGACGTAACACCCTCCCCCTTAAAAAGAAACAGAGGGTAAATACACAATATAACAGATAATTTACCCTACTTTTTCTCACAATGGCATCATCTTCAGAGAACGTCCCCATTAACCAAAAGCCCCAACTCATAGTCTGCCTTCCATGCAGCAGAGAGCGGGTGTATTAAACACGAGCCCACGGAGGTAGAAGAGGGGCCCATGTTGGAAGCCGTTCCCTTCACCTCCTGGAGTGTCCCTGAGATGGTGATTCTTCCGAATCACCAACGCTAACTCCTGTTTGCCACATCCTGGAAGACAAAACAATGAGCCGGCAGCCACCCAGGGGTGTAAACATAATATCAAAAGGGGATAATACTCAAAAGATGACCATTTTTTAAAAAAATATTCAAGTTACAAAGAATGCCCTGTAACAGGGGCATTTATGCCAAACGTCATGACTCTGGGCACAAGGCCAGTAAACAGGAACAGTTAAAAGCATACATTCCTGTAATCTGTGATGAACAAAGGGGCATTGTTCCACAGGCTTTGAAGTCCAGACGTTAACATCATGACACACCACTAACGTGCGACCAGGAACATCAGTGAACAAATTCTGACGTGCATGAAAAAGGGAACCCAGCTCACCTCTCTTGGTTTCTTCCAGACGAGTAAACTCATTGTGTAACCTACTTAGAAAAACAGAGGTGTTTAACCTAGGACCTATGTTTTGAGGACTGACCGTAGGAACAGAAACAGATGGAAGAACACTGGCTGCACATACCGGTGTCTCGCTTTGAGTTTCGTCAGAAGTTTTAGAGGAGTGAGACCTCTTTAGCTGGTTGACAGGACAAGGTCCGACCTTCCTGTGCCGACTGGGTGAGTGAATGGTAAAGGTAGTGTCATTCAGTTTGTCACAGACGTTAAAGGATTCCTCAGACTGTGCTGACAGCAGTTTTTCTTCCACTGGACCCAGCAATATAACATCTCCAGGAGAGGGAGGCGTTACCTCTAGAGAACAGGTCTTTAAAGTGGCATCAGCCTTCTGGGCTTCTCCTAGAGTCCCTCTAGTTATAGGCAACTCTGAGTAAGGCTCTGAACAGGCTTCACATGGTTTCTTACTGTTGTTGGAATCATGTGAACAAACACAGGGCTTTTAATTACATAAACCTGAACTGTTCAAAGGTTCATTCCCTCGCTTTTTACTCTGAGATCTGGTGACCACACATTCAGGAACTCACTCCAGATCACCACATTTCTCAGGTGGAGTGTCAACTGTGGGTTTTTCAAAAACCTTTAATGAGGGAATGACGGCTCCTCCAGCAATGTTGTTCCCTAGCAAAATAGAAACACCTGAGATAGGAAGGGATGGACAAACAGCCATCTCATAAGTTCCTTTAACTAGTTCACAGTCCAAAGAAACCTTGTGTAGAGGACGTGAGATTGCTTCGAGATCTATGCCCTTTAACAGCACTGATACTCCAGTGGAGCTCTCCTCACTGAAGGGCAAGACTCCTTCAAGGATCAGAGTCTGAGAAGCTCCTGTGTCTCTCAGGACTTTTACAGGAACAGAAGAACATTCATTGTTCGGTTTCACTGTGCCTTGGAATACAAAAGGAGTGAAATACTCGTCAAAACCAGTTCGGTTGGGTGACACAGGTTTTGGTCCTAAGAAACCAACCTCCCGTGGAGGGGATGCAGGTTTTCCATTTTTACGTTTTAACATTAAACAGTCTTTAACTATATGACCCACTTTGTGGCAGTAGATGCACCTGGGTTGACCAACAGGGGCCTGATTTTCAGGCACAGGTTTATGAACCACAGGACGCTTTATGTCCTTCTGATAGTTATCACAGCTGATTCTGTGAGTGAGTGAATACTCGTCAGCGAGCAGCGCCGCTGCAGACAAAGTTGAAACCTTCTGCTCATTTAAATACAGAACAACCTTCTCAGGAACACACCTTTTAAACTCTTCGAGTAAGATTAATTATTTTAATTCACTCAAAGTGGTGACTTTAGATGCTGTGAGCCACTTTTCAAACAGTAAACTCTTTTCTCTAGAAAACTCTACATAGGTTTGACCAGGAGTCTTTTTTCTCTGAGCTCTAAACCGTTGTCTGTAGGCTTCAGGGATTAACTCATAAGCTTGTAAAATAGAATTCTTTACCTTCTCATAATCAAGGCTGTCCTGTGTCGAGAGCGAGGAAATAACTTCCTGCGCTTTACCTACCAGTTTACATTGCAATAGCAAAGACCATACCTCACGGGTCCAACTTAAAGCGGTCGCGATCCTCTCGAAGGCAGGAAAGTAGTTGTCGACCTCCGTCTCCCAGAACGGTGGCATCAACTGGATGCATTTACTATAGTCTCTTTCCGGAGTCGTCACCACCAACAGCACCAACCTTCGTTTCTGGTGAGGTCACAGGGGCTCCTGACCCTTGACGGTCAAGCTCTAGTTTCCTCAGCTTGATTTTGGTGTCAGCCTCGATCTCCATATGCCAAATCTCGAGTTCCATTTTCCGTTGTGCGGCTCTTTCTTCAGCCTCGTACTTAAGTTGTGCCAACCGAAGCTGTAGCCTGGCACTCTTTGGCGAGCTCTTTGAAGAAGTAGATGAAAAAGTAGCGTTAGGAGAAGATTCAGGGTGAGGAAGAGAGGTCTTACTTTCTTCAAGAGGTTGATCCTCCCCAGCTTCCGTAGTCCTCTGTGACTTGGCGCTGGTCTCTGGGACTTCCTCCTTCTCCTCCAGAACAGGAGAACTGCTCAGCAGGCCCTCGTCCTCCAAGATCTCCAGGATCTTCTTCTTTAGTTCGGCCTTGAGTAGCTGCTGTGCTCCACCGACGTGGAAATGTTCTGCGAGCTCCAACAGGTCGTTCTTTCAACACGCCTCGATTAACTCCCATGAGGGGGCCTGGAGGAACGACTTTAAACAAAACATCCTGAACACAAGACAGCCACTAAACTACGTTTTAAACCCAACTCTCCACTCACATACACACAAGCACCCAAGTTCCACTAACTGAACTACTCTACAATCCAGGGATTAATAAGAAAATCCCGGACGAGCCCCCATTTAGTTACGACCTCCACTAGGTCTAGGAGAAAAAAGGAGGTCTAACAAAAAGATAATGGAGACTTGTGTAAGTTGTAAAACAAAAATGATATTTATTATCATATAAACAGATTTACAACAAAGGAAGGAGCTATAACAACTATGGTTGAGAAACGAAACAAAATAGCTCTATAATGTACTAAAATAAATAAAGATCTAAACTGAAAACACCGGAGGATAAGCCTCCGGGAAATAAAGCACTATGGCTATAAAACTAAAGATCAATGTATTATACTAACTAAGGGAGAGTTTGTTTTTAAAACTAAGAATGTTATTTAACTAAAGTTGTTTTTAAACTAAAAACAGGCTTTTAACAGTCCTGAACAAAAGAACCTGAAACAACAAACAAAATAAGCGCCAAACTAAACTACTACTACTACTACTATGAAGGTCTAAATTAAACTAAGAACTACTTCTATACTCAATACTTTAAACTAGATATTATCTAGAAGCCACAAGACTCAGACAATGGGGGAGAAGAGGCACGGATCCTTTCTCCCCTGATCTGAAGGTGAACAGCCTTTTTATCTGCTGCTCCTTGATGAGCTGATGAGCTGCAGCTGATCGGGAGTGGGTGTGTCACTGTGTCAGCAGCAGCAGCAGGAAAGAAGAGCCCAAAGGTAGCAGCCACTGTCATCCTCCAGAGTGAGACAAAAACCTGGGGACGTAACACTCAGGCTAGCTACCTGAGCTAGATATTTAAGCTAATAGCAAATAACTTAAGAGCTAGCTAACAGTTACAGCTACTCAAGCTAAATGCTACTCAAGCTAAATGCTATTCAAGCTAACTACTACTCTATCAATCACCAACTTAAGACATTGCATACTTAGGATAGCTACCTGAGCTAGATATTTAAGCTAATAGCAAATAACTTAAAAGCTAGCTAACAGTTACAGCTACTCAAGCTAACAGTAAAGCTAACAGCTAATGAGAAGACACATTCAGGAGCATATTTTCTCCATCCTGAACAACCTAAACTTTCTGAGCTGTGAAAACTTTAATAAGTTAAACTAATGAGACAGTCATTCAGGCTGTTGCTGTTTCATTAAATTAAAAACTGGATGCTGGCAACTTTCTACAAAACTGAAATCCTCCTGTTCTCTGGACCAGCTGGGTCCTAAAGTCAGGGATTCTCCAGGTCAACCTGCTTCATTGACCTAACCTTCTGTCAGGAACCTTGGTGTGACCTTTGACCCAGCTCTGACTCTGGATGCTCATGTCAGTTCTCTGTTTTCATCTCTTCTGGTCTGGACTACTGCAGCTCTCTGAACAGAACCTCCTTGGATCGGTTCCAGGTGGTTCAGAATCTTCTGACCAAGTCCTCCAGATCGACCCACGTCACCCCGCTACTCCACCAGCTTCACTGGCTGCCTGGAGATTCCAGAGTTCATTTCCAGGTCCTGGTTCTGGTTTTCAGGGTCCTACATGGACCAGCACCAGCTTCCATCAGTGATCTACATCCTTCCACCTCCAGCAGGTCCCTGAGGTCCAGAGATCAGAGCCTACTGGTTGTGCAGCGTACCAGGATGAAGACTAAAGGAGACAGAGGCTCTGGACCTCTGTCCCCCTGAGCCTGAGACCATTACCTGTTCATCAGTAACTGACTCTCTAGTTTATTTTCCTGCTTATATTTCTGTTGTCTCACTTCTTTATTGTAAGGCAGGTTGTGAAAGCTTCCATCTTGAAAGCTTTAAAGCTTAGAAACAACAGCTGATGTCTTCTCGGTCTAGTTTTCTCTAAACGCTCAGGATTATTCTGATCTGGCTGACTGAGAATCCACATTCATCCATTATCTGGAGAAACATGGAGCAGAATGAGCTCACTGGGAATTCTGAGCTGCCGTTAATCAGAAATGTCCTCCCTAAGTTGCAGTTAGCAGTAAGAGGTGAGCAGGTCCCAGAAACATGAACTTTCCTCCAGAAAACCGAAGCCTGAGAGCAGCCGAGACCTTCAGCTGACAGGAGGTTTGTTCATGGAGATGATGATGATGTTTATGAGATTTATTTCCTGTCGACCCGGCAGGTTCATGGAAGGTTTCCTCACTGCTGGCTCTACTGGGAGATGGAGAGAGCCCAGGCCGAGTGCCAGGCACAACTACAACATCAGACGCTGGAAAACGCAGGTAGGAACACATCTAGAACGCACACAGCTGCTCTAGAATAAAGACCCCAAATTCCTCAAACGTAGAAGCATTTACAGCTCAGTATCAGAAAGGTGAAAAGGTTTTAGAATCCATCATTTATTCAGAATTCACAGAAATACACGCCTTACCTCACCAGAGGTCCAAGCAGCAAACTAATCTGAAGTCTGGCCTCAATTCTTTGGGTTCGGTTTGTTTAGGATGCAGCTGAAATAAAAAGTGTGTAAATGTTCCTGTTCTACCTGATAAACCCTGAACTAGACTTCACCTCACAGCTGCTCTTTGTTTCCTCCCAGAAGACTGTGTTCAGCTCTGACGGCTTTGTTTGGTCTGAGTGTTTGACCGTCGTGATCTCTGGGTTCAGCAGCTTCTGATTCACAGAAACGTTTCACCTCCGTCAGAACAAATGTTTGATTCTGATCCAGAGTTTTACACCTTTGATTCATGTTAGGAATCCTGACGAAAGCAGAAACAAAAGAGCTTTATTTAGAAAAACCCACAAACCCAGCAGTCAGTTAACGAAGTCGTATTGTGTCTGGAGATTTTTTACAGGTTTGATTTTGACTTTAGTTGCTGTAGATACTTAAAAACAACTGTTAAAGTATTTAAAAGTTCCCCACATTTTGTACTAATAACCTAAAAGTGTATTTTTTTCTACAGAATACCTCAAATTTACCTGAAACTTCATAGTAAAAATTTCATAGTGATGCTAGAAAATAAAAAAATACCTGAAACTTTGAATTAAATCAGAGAAACAGAGCTTTAAGAGTAAAAACAATTATTATTATTATAATACATCCTTTAATAAACCATTACATCCTATAGGATGCCTTTAAACTCTCGACTGAACCTTTAAGTGTCAAACATCAGGAAACTTTGATGAGAACCTGATTAATCAGCAGAAGACGGTTTGAAATAAGTAGCTCAGCTAAACAGGAAGTTCATGTTGGTTATTTCTCTGTGTGCGTGCGTGTGTGCAGGATGTGAAGGCGAGTGGAACAACGTCTCTTGCTGGAGAAGCGCTGCGGTCGGTGAAGTGCTGACCCTCCCATGCCCCTCCCCCTTCCTCCTGCTGTTTAGCAATAATGGTGAGGTTGACCCACACTCTGACCTTTGTTCTCTTCAACACACACACACACACACACACACAAACACACGCACACACAGTTTGTGGTACCTTTAGTTTTTTTAGTAATTGATAAGTTTTTATCAATATCAATGCAATTGTCAACTCTGCTGATCAATCCAATTCCTTATCAATTCTTGAGTAGTTGTTAAGCTCTCTATGCACATCTCACTGATCTGACAGAGCACGAATCTGTCCGACAAGTTCAGCAGAACAGCATGACGAGGTGAGGTCCAGACGGAACCAGACGGACCCGGGACTGCTTCTGGACCCAAAGAGCTGCAGCACCTTCACCCCGAGTCGTCTCAAAGAGTGTGACTGGTGAAAAAGCAGTGTTTGTTGTGACTTCGTCTGTGAAGACGCTGCAGCGGTTCTGCTGGGACCTCACCTTGTCAGGCCCCTCTGCTGGGACCTCACCTCGTCAGGCCCCTCTGCTGGGACCTCACCTCGTCAGGCCCCTCTGTTGGGACCTCACCTCGTCAGGCCCCTCTGCTGGGACCTCACCTCGTCAGGCCCCTCTGCTGCTCGCGCTGCACTTGTCGGGACAGAAACCAGGTTATTGTTCTGTCTAACCAGTGAGAGGTGCATAAAGGACAACCCTTCCGGGGGTGAAAGATTACTGACCAGCAAATTTCAGGAAAACTGGAAAAAAGAGAATTGTTAAAGTTGCAGGTGAACAATTCCGATGGAACTGGTCAATTGGGACTGGTTCTAAGTCGGAACCGGCTCTCAGTTCCCACCTAGTAGGTGCTCATGACCGAAAATGCCCGGGCCAAATTAAGGTCCCAGTCCAACTGGTAATACCGTACACCACGAGAAAATACAGAGGACGTTTGACGGTATCAAAATTCGGGTAAGGCCCAAATCTACGTACCTTTAAAGCTGACTTCTTGCTCTGAGTTTGTTAAACTGGTTCAAACTAAATGAAATTTAAAGCAGGATTTTATGAAACCCTGTATTAATTAAACTGAGAGTTTGGGGGTCATAGTGTGACAGTAAGGTGTAATAGTTGTGTATTATGGTGCAGTTGTAACAATCAGGTGATGACTGACAGTCAGACAGAAAACACCACGGAGACAAATGAGTACAACGGAATGTCAATCAGAGACGGTGAAAAAGGAACAATGACAGATCTCAGAGAACTATTTGATAAGATATATTCATGAGTTAGTAATGATAAAGTTATTATATTGGCTCAGTGTTAGTTTATTAGTTTCAGCTGAGAGAGGATCAGAATCTTTTTTTGTATTCTGTTGATTTTCTACCCTTTCGTTTTCAGCTTTTAGTCATTTCAATTCTAATCTTTTAATGAGATTATGAAACTGAGAAGATCTTAATCCTCAGATTCTTAGTACTCAGACCGTGAAGATTATTTTCGTGTTGAATTATTTGCTCATGCGGGCTGACAGCGTCGTAAATAAAATGATTCTGTTATCTCGACCTTTTGAGGACACTGTCACGCTGTTACTTGTTGACAGTGGAGAAATAAAACTCGAGGTATAAAATCATACAGAAAGGTATGAAGAGCTGAATAAAACATTTTATTTTCTCAGTTTGTACATCTGAACTAGTTTCTCTCTTTCTTTAATTCGTGTTTACCTATTGTTGTTTTTATCATTTAAAATCTTAACACTTTTGATTTTATAAAATTTTTTACAGCTTCTTTGTTTCTCTTGATGCTCTGGTCACATTAACCATGTTGTTTTTCATCTTGTATGATTATCCAGATGTAAACGTCTTGTTTTACAGAGAATTATAGCGCCTCTTGTTTGTAAGCTAGTAGTTTCCCTGCTGAAAAAAACCAGCATAGACCAGCATATGCTAGTTCCAGCATACAGTATATATCAAAATATAACGATAATGGTCGGGAAATTCATAAATTGTAAAAGTATCAAATCTCAAGTCTATACATAATAAGGTTTTTAAGAAAGCAATCCGTTTGTAAATCTGTTCATTTGTCATCGAGTTCAGAGTGTTTTTAGTTATGCTGATGCTCACCTTCCATCTGCTGCCATAGAGAGCAGAACGTCAGCTGTACGAAGCAAGATGGCCGCCGCGTAGGGACGCCGTAGAGTCCCGCATAGGGCATCTAGTGATATACAGTATATGATATCTATGGTCGGGACCCCCCTCAGGGTCACATGACATGAAGAGTAGGGTCCTGAAATGATCTCCAGACATCGAGATAGAACTAAAATGGTTGCTAAAAAATATTTTGTTACAGTAGTTAAACAAAATGAGTAAAGACCAATTCATCCTCCACGAGAAGCAAGAACTTTGTTCTCACTGTGGTTCTCCGAAAACAAAAATGACGTTATTTTGTTCTCCCAGTCTGGCAGCGCTTGTTGCTTGTTCTTGTACACATCAGCTGGGCAGAACTTTTTTCTGCAGGCCGTCCAAGAACAACTGCTGTGATTGGTCAGAAAGGGAGAATGGGCGTGGTTAGTGCGGTTAGCGTTTGACGTTGATGTTGTAACAGCTTTCCCGTGTTTACCTGATTGTTATACTTTTTTTCCAGTCGGGGGTCGGCTCACCTTTGCCACATTATTAGTGACACCTCCCTCTGTTGCACCAAGGTGTAATCTTCATTCAACAGTCCGGCGTTGCAGTAATATTACTACCAAGCGTGGCGGCACAAATGCCACAGAATTCCTGCATCGCCATGTTGCAACGACACTTTCATAAAACACACCATGGCGGTAGTATTAAGCTGATTCTCCAGCACGGTGTGCCTTATGAAAGCGGCTTATTTCGCTGACGCGTAAGTTAAATGGATACCTTTGAGGATCAGCTGGCCGAGGCGGTGAGAAAATACGCCCACCTGTATAACTCAGGGAGCATGAACGCTTCCTGATGAAACTAACTTTTTTCTTGTTCTCGGAGCCCCCAGTGAGAACAACGTTCTTGCTTCTCGTGGAGGATGAATTGGCCTTAAAGTAGTTCCCGAACAGTGTTGGGTAGTATCAGAATACATGTATTTAGAATACTGTATTTAGAATACTATTTTGTCATACTGTATTCCGGTACAGTTACTATTTTTAAAAAAGGTACTCAGAATACAGTTACTTTAATAATACCATTGGAATACTTGTGTCTCCATGTTGTGTAGGTTATCTATCCCATAATGCCCCTAAACAACGTGCCTCCGTTACCATAACAACCCTACCAAAAGAGGGTACACTCCCAACCAGCAGGTAGCAACAGGTAGCAGCTAGCCTCGTATGGATTCAGACCAAGAGATGGAGTGGTTGGAGTCACAACCGCAGCTGAATCAACCTACCAGCAGTGGAGGAATAAGTGCATTCATGTCCTGGAAATTCAAGCTAATTTTCACTTTAAAAAAGGAGCAGGGCGAGCGAAATATGACAGTGCAGTGCGATCTTTGTCTGCCAGCTAACAACCTACTAGCTGCGTCCAAAGACTCTAATCTAATCTGAAGAAACACCTTAAAGTCAGTTTTATCTTTCTAGTTTTGCTTCCCTAGTGCTTTATTTAACAGCCTGTATCCTGTTCTGTCATTTCTCACATTTACAGTGTCGGTGTTGTATCTGAAATGACGTTAGCTTGATAATATTGTTGTGGTTTCCCCACAAATGTGGGTTTCATGTTAAGAGCTTTCCATCTGGAGTGCAATGAACATCAAGAACATCACTTTGCAATAGACTTAAATTTTGTTTTATAGGGGAAGTATTCTAAGTTTTTCAGAGTTTTATTTTAAACTAAATTTTCAGTTTTTATCAATTTTCCACAATTCCTTTGAAAAGATCCTTTTAGCTGGGGATTTTAATCTACATGTGGATAACCTTTTAGATCCCTTATCAGTGGAGTTTTTAAATATTTTGAGTTTTATGGATTTTAGTCAACATGTCAGGCAGCCGACTCACAACAGAGGACACACTCTGGACCTGGTCATCACGTATGGTCTACCCACCTGTGTGTCCTCTGTTGTTGACTTGGCTGTCTCTGACCACTACTGTGTGTTTTTTAACATCACTAGTTTTATCCAGCGGGAGGTCTCTGTGAAAACTGTCAGGAAGCGTCATCTAACCCCTGAAGTGGCTGCTGGTTTTCTAGAAGTTTTTGGAAAGATTCCTCCTATTGTTTTACCTGCCCCTTGTGATTTTATCATCAATGATTTTAACAGTAGGCTTCAATCCACTCTCGACCTGCTCGCTCCACTAAAAGTTAAAAGTTTACAGTCAAAACATGCATCTCCGTGGAGAAATGAAGAACTCAAAAAACTGAAGAGGAATTGCAGGGCGGCAGAGAGGAAATGGAGAAAAAATAAAATCATGGTAAACTATCAAATATACAAAGAATTACTCAGATCATACAATAATGCAATAAGGATCTCAAGAAATGAATACTTCTCCAAAATCATCTCAAACAATAAGCACAACCCCAAAATTTTATTCTCAACAATCGATAAACTTTTTAACCGTGCTACCAATGCGTGCCAGAAACCCCCTCAGACCCTCTGTGAGGAGTTAGCAGACCACTTCAGGGGGAAGGTAGACGCCATCAGACGTCATGTTTTATCACTTCAAAGGAACACGGTTTTAGATGACTCTGAGTGTGTGTCTCTACCAGAGGACACACTGGACAGCTTTGTCCTGGTTGGAGCTGAGACTCTTGATAAAGTTTTCTCCTCAGTGAGACCCACCACATGTGCTCTGGACCCGATTCCCACTTCCTTTTTTAAGCAGTTTTATAATTCTTTTAGAGAGGAGATTCTAACCCTGATGAACTGCTCCCTCCAGACGGGGGTCTTTAAAGGGGCGGTGGGCAGGCCCCTGCTGAAGAAGAGCAGTCTGGATTTTAATGATTTGAACAACTACCGACCGGTATCTAACTTACCGTTTTTGAGCAAAATTTTAGAAAAGCTTGTTTTTATTCAGCTTAATGATTTTATTAATGAACATAATGTCCTGGAGAAATGTCAGTCTGGTTTTAGGGTGAACCACAGCACCGAGACGGCCCTTCTGAAGATTTTAAATGATTTTAGATTAAATGATGATTCACAGAAGCTGACGGTGTTGGTCCTACTGGACCTTTGACACAGTGGACCACACCATTCTTTTAACCCGTTTAAAACAGACCGGCCTCTCTGGTGCTGTCCACTAACGGTTCACATCCTACCTCACAGACAGTTTTATGGTGAGTCTAGATACCTGCTCCTCTAAGGTCCACAGGATCACATGTGGTGTGCCCCAAGGTTCAGTTTTAGGCCCAGTGCTTTTTAACCTCTATATGCTCCCTCTGGGCAGCGTCATCAGAAGACACGGAGTTCATTTTCACAGTTATGCTGATGACACACAGCTGTACATCTCCGTGTCTCCTGATGACACACGGCCAGTGGAAGTACTTTTTAACTGTATTTCAGACATCAAATCCTGGATGGCAGAAAACTTTCTCCAGCTCAACCGGGACAAAACGGAGGTTTTAGTCATCGGTCCTGAGGCCCAGAGAGAGAAACTTTTATGTCTCTGAATCTTCTGTACAAGTGAAGAACCTGGGCGTGATTTTTGACTCTGAGCTGACTTTTATCCCTCACATTAAAAACATGACTAAGATACGTTTTTATCACCTAAAGAACATCGCCAGAGTCCGCCCCATTCTCTCTGGGGCCAACACAGAGACGCTGATGCTTTTATCACCAGTAGAATGGACTACTGTAATGCCCTGCTTTCTGGTCTTCCCAAATAGAGTGTCTCAGGTCTACAACTCTTATAAAATTCAGCAGCACGTGTCCTGACGAAGACCAGGAGGTGGGAGCACATTACGCCATCCTGAAGTCTTTGCATTGGTTACCTGTGCGTTTTAGGATTTAGTTTAAAGTGCTTTTAATGGTTTTTAAGTGTCTTAATGGTCTTGGGCCTTTTTATCTCTCAGAATTGCTTTTACCGTATAAACCTCTGCGGTCTCTGCGCTCCTCTGGCAGCCGTCTGCTTGTCATCCCTAAAGTTAGAACACATACTCACGGCGAGGCGTCTTTTTATTATTATGGCCCTCAGCTCTGGAACAGGAGAACCTCAGGGCTGCAGAGAACGTTCATGTGTTTAAAGGCTCCAGACCCACCTTTTTAAGCTAGCTTTTAACTGAGTATTATTTATTATAGTCTGTTTAAATGCTTTTAGTTCACCTTTTTACTTCTTATTTATTTAACCTGTTTAACTGCTTTTAGTGTAATTTTAACTTATTGTGTTTAATTACTTTTAGTCTGTTTAACTGCTTTTAGTCTAACCTTTAGCTGATTTTAGTCTAATAGATTTTAGGTATTTAGTTAGATTTATCACAGTTTTATTGTTTATTCTTATATTTATCTTATGTTATTTTATATTTTAACTTGTTATTTTAATCTTCCTTCCAGTGTTTCCTCTGAGGGAGCCCTCTGCCTCAGAGCGGTGGTCAGCTGTGGCTGCCTGGTTCTCCAGGTGGTTCCAGGTGGAGGTGGGGTCTCAGCCCCGCCTCCTCTGGTTCTCCAGGTGGTTCCAGGTGGAGGTGGGGTCTCAGCCCTGCCTCCTCTGGTCGCCCCGTGTCGGTGCATTGGCTGCTGCTGTTGACCTGCTGCTGTCAGTGCAGAGGGCTCCTCTGATGGCGTTTCCTTAGAACCTGCTCATCTTTATTCAGCCCAATGTCCTTTGTGTGTATGTGTGTGTGTGTGTGTGTATGTGTGTGTGTTTGCGTATGTGTGCTTTTTATGGGGGAGGGATGGGAATGGGTTTTATGTGGGGTCATTTTAACTTGTTAAGCACCTTGAGTTACAGTTTTTTTTTTCTGTATGAATGGCGCTTTATAAATAAAGATTATTATTATTATTATTATTATTATTATTATTATTATTATTATTATAAGTATTCCAAGTATTTAGATACAGTACCAGGATTAAGCAAAGTAATGGAATACAGTACAAAATACATTTTAAAACAGGTATTCAGTATTCTGTAACTGATTTGCAAAGTCTTCTCCCCCACACTGTTCCCGAGGCTTTGTGTTTTATTCTCCTTTAGTTTTTTGGGTTATTAGTAGTATTTGTATTCTTTAGTCAGTGATATTTGGGGTCATGAGTTTATTGAAAGCCACTGACTGAACTACAGGATGACGTTTAATGACATCACCTCAGACATCATTAGATAAACGTCTACAACCGTTAGTGGCAACTCTATTAAAGATGGACGCCACAGCTAATTGACATTAGCTTAAACAAAAATGGCTACCACCCAGTCAGTTTACTGATGTGGTGTAATAATAATAATAATAATAATAATAATGCATCAGTTTTATATAGCGCTTTTCTAGGTCACTCAGAGACGCTTTACAGAGTTGCATCATTCATTCACACAGTCATTCTCACCGGTGGTGGTAAACTACGACAGACGTCTGTAGTCACAGCTGCCCTGGGGCAGACTGACAGAAGCGAGGCTGCCATTCTGACCATCGGCCCTTCTGACCACCACCAACATTCACACACAGTCACACTCACATTCACACAGTAAGGTGGGTGAAGTGTCTTGCCCAAGGACACAACGACAATCTAACCCAGCCAGTGTAGTGGGTCATTGTGAGTGTTTACCAAAACCACTTTAAGTCCATCATTTCTCAGGATATAGTGATGTTAGTTCAGAGTAAGCGATATGATTTAATGTTTTATACTTCACTCTGACCCGTCAGCTTAACAGTTTTATTCGTTTGTCCGTATGCTTCACTTCCTCCACCTACATCTGTTATTATTTACCCCCTCACATGTACGGATTGTGCATCTTCACAGGGCTTTGAGTATTTTGGTCTGGTGCAGCCACCGTACACAGCTGTGTTGAGCTAATGGAGTTGATTTAGTGCTTCGGTTTGGTTTTGAGTCTGCTGCCAGCAGCTGACGACCTCCTGTGACATTTACACTTTATTTACTTTCGTTAATACTCACGAGCTCTTCTCTGTAACCTGTCAGACATAAACGGGAAGGAAATGCAGGCGAGCTGTTTGTGTGAATCACATGAAAACCAGCTGTAAATTTAAATTAGGATTGTTTACGTTCATGCAGGGCTGGTAACTCCACCAAGAAGGTTTGATTTTTTTTAAATCACTTAAAATCACTTTGAAGAATCTGCTCCGATATTCCCGGATGAAGTCTTTATTCTTAGATCCACCAGCTTTTGTATTTTTCTTGCAGAATTTTGGAGCTAAATCTAAAACTTTACTTTTGAAGTGGTTTTGTTCAAATCGTTCTCTGACGGTTTTCAGGGTTTTCCTGCAGGCTCGATGCTTTTTCCTGCAGTGAACATCTGACTGTGAGGGGAGGTGGTGTTTTAATCATATTTTTGATGAAATGAAGAGCAGATTTACTGTTTTATGTGTCAGGTAACCTGAGCAGGAAGTGCACAGAGGACGGCTGGTCCTCCGTTTACCCCGACATCAGAGAGGCCTGTTCGTCAAACATCACCGATCAGCCCAGAGAGGTGAGTTCAGCGTCTTTCATTCAGACATGGTGCTGCTTGTGCAGAAGCTCAGCTCTGTTGGTGTTTAATGTTTCCGTGATCTGATCAGAACTGTGTGCATATGTGGGTTTTCACTTTCATGTCTATTTTGAGCATGTCTGATGTCTCATTTGATCACATAGAGGCAGAGAAACCTCACGTAGGGAGAAGTTAAACTCCTGGTAAAGCACTCCGTATCAGAGCTAAGTAATCAGAACTAGTTCATCAGTTCAGCCACAGTGAGGTGAGAAGTCCTGATCTAGCTTGTTTTTTCCTTTCCAGTAGTCTTTTAAAGTTGTTTTCTGAGGAGGTTAAAAGCTACAAAAGTTCATTTAACTTTTCAGAATCTACATTTAAAGTGATAATATGCAACTTTTTCATATTTTAAAATCTTTTCCTTGAGCCAGTCTGTGCTAATCTGGCCCTTTACAGAGTTAATGAAAAGTCACTTAGCCCCATCTGGTGGTTAGATCCAGAATACCACGATTGCAAAATCTCCGTCGCCGTCACGGTACCCAGGAAGTCACGTGTCTCACGAGGGTTAGGCTAACCCAATGTGGCTAGCTGTTATGCTAGCTCTGGAGTGTTTTTAGCTCATGATTCCTGATTTTTTTCCATCTCTCCCTGCTTGAACACAGCTGATTTCTTTGAAGGAGTAAATAACCGCTCCTGTAGAAAGCTATGAAGGCTGAGGAGACGTTTCAACAGGTAGATTTAGGCGTTTGGAAGCTGAAACAATATGCTAACTTGTGTAATGCAATGATTTAAAACGGACACCAGAGGGCGCCCAAAACAAGCAAAACTGCATATTATCACTTTAACATTTGATCCTCACAGGGTTCCCGCGGGGGACTTAAAAGACTAAAAAATGTCTAAAATTTCAAACGTTAAATTTTAGGCCTAAAAAACTTCTAAAAAACGCCCAGATTATCGTCCAATGTCTAAAATTGAATTAGTTCAAGTCTAAAATTTGATTCCCGACAATTGTTGGTCAAATACGCTAAGTAAAACTCTGTATTCTGAAGTTTTTTTACTTTCTGATATCCAGAAGCCAGTTGCGGTACCGCGAATCACACGAAGAAGAAGAAGACCAGAAATGCTTTGTTAGCTTGCCAGATGGCCAGTGTAGCTAGCATGTTGTTCGCGGTCCTTGTTGGATATGCCGACTGCTTGTCGTTAAGAGATGGGAAAGTGCGTTTTCAACGCGGCGTGGCTCATCAATGGTGAGTTTAGCAGTTGGCTGGAAGCGGTCCCTGGTAATAAATTCGAAGCTCGCTGCAAGAGAAACCTCAAGTTGGGGACCTTGGGTGTAAAAGCGGTCGAATCCCACGCCAAGGCGGAGAAACATCGATTGACCATGAAAAGTCTTCAGCGAGCACGAGCCTTAACCGAGTTCTGTTCGCCACCCCAGCCGTCTTCATCTTCATCAGGAGCCGGTCCCTCCTCCAGTCTTCAGCGCTCTACCACTTCGGCTAGCGACCTGCGGGCGACATTTGGGTCAACCGAAACGTCTAAATCAGAGGTGCTGTGGATTCTTCATTCCATTACTAAACATTTGTCATATAACAGTAGCAGTGACATCAGCAGCATCTTCCAGGCAATGTTCCCAGACTCGAACATTTGCCTTCCTATTTGTGTCTTCTTGGTCTACAATTTCATACAGAACAGTCTAAAATTTAACTTACTGAAACCTGCAAGAACCCTGTCCTCAGTGTTTGGGTTTATGTGAGGTCCCATATGAGGAGGAACTGCTCCGTTTAGCCCATCAGATCCGTGGTTTGACCCACTTTCATCGTCTGTATTCTTTATAAAGCCAGCTCCAGCTGAGGTTCAGGGCTTACAGGATGTTTGACTGAGCTGCTTCCTGCAGGTTAGAATCAACAGGTGACACACAGAATGTTTAATCAGCGTTAACATGAACTGATGTTAGTGAAACTTTGTGAATATCATCATTAGATGAAGAACTTTTAAATTCTGTAGCTCCGTTTTCCAGATAATGACCGGAAGCTTCAGGTATTGTAGCTGAGACTCATCACAGACTCTGGGTGCTGTTAGATGGCACAAGTTCTTATGATAACGTGTTACATTTATAAAATCACGCCTAAGATTTTATCACAACACCTCCATCGTTTCCTAGTTTTATGAAAACCAGCAGGTGATGTGTTTTCCTTTAAGAAATGCCAGGATCTTCCTCATTCCTCAGCATGTTTATGATTGGAAATCTTCCCTCAGCTTTCTTCAAAAATAACTAGGAATGTGCCGATACCACTTTTTTCAAAACCGATCCGTTACCGATACTTAAATCTGAGTACTCGCCGATACCGAGTACCGATACCGATACTTCTACCACACAAAAAAATGCAACAAATTGGAATACAGGTTTTATTTTTTCTTCTCTGCTTTTTACAACAAATAACTGAGTTAGATAAAAAATAAAACATATTAATAAAAATGATCACAAAACTAAAATATAAGGTGAAAAATAACCATTTTCTGTGATTTCACAGGTAAATTATTGCAGTTTTCCACATTTTAACCAAATAAAATGAACTATTTGGCACCATCTCCAGCTCTCAACCCACACTGTTCCTCTTTAGCTCAATAGCTCCCCCTAGTGTTCAATATAGGACACTACAACAGAAATCACAAGTCACAGACAGTAGTGATGTGACGTTCATGAACGAACCGAATCTTTTGAACGGCTCTTCACTGTGAACGAGGAGAACCGAGTCTTTGTAGAGAACCGTTCATTTTTTGGGGGTGACTGTAAGCACTATGCATGCCTGCTTTGTATTCACTTTTTAATTTCATGGCGAAACAAACAAAAGCCTGTTAATGCAGGCAGGGGGTCTGAGGGTGAAAGGGAGGGGTGTGGAGAGGAGTTACTGTTGGGAAAGGGCTTGGGTGATGAATCGGTTGGAGGTGTGAATGGCTGTTTTTCAATAGGATGAGTTGAAACTTTCAAGATAACAAAAGAAGTCAAGCTGCCTTCATTGTCAAAGGTGCAGCTGTGCCAATGGGTGTGGCTGTCAGTGGTGAACAGACCACTGATCAGTGTTAATTGGTCCCATCACTAACAGACAGTGAAGCCACTGGTACCGGTTCCTGGTATCGGGTAACTTTAACCGATACCCGGTATCGGGGCCCATCCCTAAAAATAACATATTTAGTAAAGATTTTCTTTCTTCACGGGGGGCTCAGGGAGTGTGGAGGTCAGTTTCTGTCCCAGAGTCTGGTCCATGTAGGGTCTCCTCCAGGACTGCCCTTTGTCAGCAGGTCTGTTCATAACCTTTATGTAGAAGAGCAACCGGGGTGTGGAGGGTGACAGGAGGACTTTGTCTCTGCTTTTTGCAGATGATTGGTCCTCCTAGCTTCACTGAACTATGACCTTATAGGTTCACAGCTGAGGATCAGCATCTCCAAATCTGAGGCTGTGGTTCTAAATCATAAAAGGGTGAATTGCTAACTCCAGATCCAGAGAGGTCCTCAAGTGGACGAGGTTAAGTACCTCAGGGTCCTGATCAAGAGTGAAGGAAGGAGGGACATGGACAGGTGGATCAGGGCAGTGATGGACGCTGAACCAGAAAGAGAAGCTCTAGATTTATCGGTCGATCTACATCCCAATCCTCATGGTGACGAGCTTTGAGTAACGACCCAAAGAATGAAATCACAACTACAAGTGACTGAAATGAGTTCTTCCACGGGGGGCAGGCTCAGCCTTAGAGATAGGGTCCGATATCCTGTGCCTCCACATCGAGAGGACCAGCTGAGGTGGTTCACCTGGCCAGGACGCCTCCCTTTAGGCAGGGGAGGATTAAGGTGTACAGGGACCCCTAGGCTACACTTGTCTGTGACTAGGGTGACCAGATCCAAACCAACGTAATGTGGGACATGTTAAATACTAAAGGACTGTCACGATTTAACATTGTACTTACAAATATCTAACTAATCATAATAATTTACCCTTTACTGATAATATGATTTTGACAAATGCCCAGGATGGGACTTGAACCCTGGTCTCCGGTGTGTCTTTATCTCTAAGCTACGGCCCAATCGTTCTGTCTTGTTCTGTTTCTGCACATGAACATCAACGTGAGTCAAGACCGTGAAAAATCGGTGTCGCTTACGATTTTGTGGGTCAATTTAGTTTAAGAGTATTCTTGCATGTAAATTTAAATAAAATAATTTATTATTTTCTGGCAGTGGGGCCCCCAGACCACACGAGGCACCATTCCATATCTAACCTGTGCATTAATCCAGACCTGCCTGTAGGGAGGTGTTTCAGACAGGAGACCCCCGGACCAATCCAGGGGGTCCTGGAGGGATTAGACCTTCAGGCGGACTCGGGAACACCTTGAGGTTCCACCAGAGGGTGACCGGGGAGAGGAAAGTCTAGGGCTGCTGCCCCCGTAACCTGGACCTGGTTAGGCAGAGGAAGACGATGAGGACATCTTGCCTTCTTTATTTATTCGGTATAAAATCTTAAGACAAACGTATTTTTTATACATTAATGATAGAAAGTGACAGAAGTCCTTCATTACAATCAAATCAAATATTCAACCATCTCTAAACTCATAAAGTTTGTATTTTCTCTTTTCCTCGACTGATTAAACACAGCGACTGCTCATTGAGAAATAACACACACCCTTCAGTGTGACTAAACACTTTAGATTCCTATAAAACTACTCCGATCTGAAGCACAGCATCAACAGAAGATGGGGGGGGGGGCGTCTGTATGTTCTGTGGACTCAATATAGTTCCGGATATTCCTTTAAACCTGGATGTTACCCGCTCATTTCAAGTTTTGTTTTAAACAAAAAGATCCTGGAATGCAGCAAGTAATAACTGAGAAGGTCAGCAGAAAAGCCCTGTGACATCGCCGTGAACGCCTCAGGGTTACAAAACACATCTCCACACTAGCACACAACCAGCAGCTGGAGACCCCCGAGAACTGAACCGCTTCCCCCCAGTCTGACTGGATCAAACATGCAGCTGTGTCACTCAGATTCATAATCCCCCACAGAATCAGACGGAGGAATTTCAGAACCTCCCATCAGGAACCAGACGGGGTCAGAGTGGACCCGACCGGGAGCTGAACCCCTCAGCTCAGCTGGGGGGGTCCCAGAGTTTAAGCCGGTGTCTCGCCACCAGTTCTCACAGCACCAAACCACCTGCCTGGAGCTGTAGGTCTGAATAACGCAGCCACAGCAGCGCTGACCTGTAGAGTCCTATGGTTCTATCGGTGACCTGAAACAGTCAGGTCTAGAACCTGGTCCAGACCTCTCAACAGAAACCTGAGTGTCCACCTGAAACTAAAGAAAACACATCGGCTACCTTTCAGGTCAAAGTTTGAAGGTTAGATCATCTGATGGTCAGACTCGATGGTTCGAAAGAAGATCAGTCAGACTGTCTCTCAGCTACTAACAGGAAGTCAAAGCTTTTTAATAACTTTATTTTATTTATTCTTTATTTATCCAGCAAGGACAATAAAAACAAAAGCCTTGTTTACAGCCTGGCAGGAGGTACAGTCAGAAAAGAATAAATAAATAAGATTCTCATTATCTTTCAAACTGACATGTTTATTAAATCTTATCGTTTGCTGCTGTTTTTAAAATGATATAAAGTTTATAAAATGTTCATACGTTATTCTACCATCAACAAAGGATCAAATCTGGTCACTTGTCCATTAACGAGTTATTGATCTGACTCCAGTTAAATCAGTTGTAGATGTTTGATTAAATGTTTGGTCGGTTGTCTGTCTGGTTGGTTTATTAGTTGGTTGGTTTATTAGTTGGTTGGTTTATTAGTTGGTTGGTTGTTTGGTTTATTAGTTGGTTGGTTGGTTGGTTTATTAGTTGGTTGTTGGATTGGTTAAAGTGCCTGTGACTCCATATTTAAATCACTTTATATTAAACAGGTGTAATCTTTGATGCCTCTAGATTAGCGTTGCACCATTAGAACTCAAAATACGCTGTAATTATTTCCTAACGAGCAACTCGGAGATCAGAAGAATGCTCCGCCTTCCGGTTCTGCTGGGTTTCTCCTTATTTGGCAGCCTGACACTTCTGCTGCAGCAGGGGGCAGTGTCCAGTAGGGGGCAGTGCCCAGTAGGGGGCAGTGCCCAGTAGGGGGCAGTGTCGTCGTGTGAAAGAGAAACAAAACTGAAACTAAACACTACACGGTCTATGGGCAATGGCGGCGGCACTGCCTCGCTCCAGGTGTCGTGAACGTGCATGTGGGCGGAGAATTGACCATATAAGCAAGTCCGGATCACTATGACCTCATAGCGGGCTGGAGTGAAAAAAACTGTTTGAAACCTGGGTCTGAAATCTGGAAGAGCTTCTCACTGGCTGGACTAGGAGACAGATGGACGCCGTTTTTTGCTCTTTCTGGCAGGTTTAAGGTG
>SSNR01000115.1:1033265-1051096 GCA_006937965.1 Callopanchax toddi
AATGATCCGTGTTCCCTCCAGAGACACGTGATGAACATTTACACCTGCAGGTGTTGCAGAAGGAGATGGAGACCTGTAGAAACGTTTCAGATCATTGATACATCAGGATATTTTTGTGATCAAAGTCGTTCACCAGGATTCTGATCTGATCCGATCCAGGAGGACCTGATGAACACCACTAACCAGTTCATTACAGTCAGATGGTTTTTCTAAAAGCTTTTCTGAGTCTGGATGATCAGAAGTATCAACCTGTAAAACTCAAACACCATCAAAGATCCAAACTCTCAGACTCAGACCTTTAAGTATCATGTGCTGAAAGAACCCTGAACTCAGAGCCTCACGTCTTCATTCTGGTCCCCAGAGCTGCTCCTCCTCTCTGACTCGGTTTGGATCTCAAGGCATGGGTTCTGGTTTGAGAACCTCAAGGTCTCGAGGTTCTGTGAAAGATGGATGATGGATGGATGGATGGATGATGGATGGATGATGATGGTTAGATGGTTATTCTAAGGATTATTTTTGGGTTGCTGGATTATGATGATGGATGGATGGATGATGGATGGATGATGATGGATGGATGGATGATGATGGATGGATGATGATGGATGGATGGTGGATGCATGATGGATGGATGATGGATGGATGGATGGATGGATGATGGATGGATGGATGATGGATGGATGGTGGATGATGATGGATGGATGGATGATGATGGATGGTGATGGATGGATGATGATGGATGATGATGGATGATGGATGGTTGATGGATGGATGATGATGGATGGATGATGATGGATGGATGGTGGATGCATGATGGATGGATGATGGATGGATGGATGGATGGATGATGGATGGATGATGATGGATGATGATGGATGATGGATGATGATGGATGGATGATGGATGGATGATGATGGATGATGATGGATGGATGGATGATGGATGGATGATTGATGGATGGATGATGGATGGATGATTGTTGAATGGATGGATGATGGATGGATGGATGATGATGGATGATGGATGGATGCTGATGGATGATGGATGGATGATGATGGATGGATGATGGATGGATGATGATGGATGGATGGTGGATGCATGATGGATGGATGGTGGATGATGGATGGATGGATGGATGATGGATGATGGATGGATGATGATGGATGATGATGGATGATGGATGGTGATGGATGGATGATGGATGGAAAGATGATGGATGATGGATGGATGATGATGGATGATGGATGATGATGGATGGATGGATGATGGATGGATGATGATGGATGGATGGATGGATGGATGGATGGATGGATGATGATGGATGGATGGATGATGATGGATGGATGATGGATGGATGATGATGGATGATGGATGGAGGATGATGGATGGATGGTGGATGATGATGGATGATGGATGGATGGATGATGGATGGATGATGATGGATGGATGATGATGGATGGAGGATTGATGGATGGATGATGATGGATGATTGTTGAATGGATGGATGATGGATGGATGGATGATGATGGTTGATGGATGGATGATGATGGATGGATGATGATGGATGGATGGTGGATGCATGATGGATGGATGATGGATGGATGGATGGATGATGGATGGATGATGATGGATGGTTGATGGATGGATGATGATGGATGATGATGGATGATGGTGGATGATGATGGATGATGGATGGATGATGATGGATGATGGATGATGGATGATGGATGGATGGGAGGATGGATGATGGATGGATGATGATGGATGGATGGTGGATGATGGATGGATGGATGGTGGATGATGGATGGATGATGGATGGATGATGGATGGATGGTGGATGGATGATGATGGATGATGATGGATGGATGGATGGATGGATGGATGATGATGGATAGATGGTGGATGGATGGTGGATGATGATGGATGATGGATGGATGATGGATGGATGGATGATGATGGATGGATGATGATGGATGATGATGGATGATGGTGGATGATGATGGATGGATGATGGATGGATGATGGATGGAAGGATGATGGATGGATGATGGATGGATGATGATGGATGGAGGGATGGATGGATGGATGATGATGGATAGATGGTGGATGGATGATGGATGGTGGATGATGATGGATGATGGATGGATGGATGGATGATGATGGATGATGATGGATGGATGGTGGATGATGATGGATGATGGATGGATGATGGATGGATGATGGATGGATGATGGATGATGGATGATGATGGATGGATGGTGGATGATGATGGATGATGGATGGATGATGGATGGATGATGATGGATGGATGATGGATGGATGATGGATGGATGGATGATGGATGGATGGATGGATGATGATGGATGGATGGATGATGGATGGATGATGGTGGATGGATGGATGATGGATGGATGATGATGGATGGATGGTGGATGGATGGATGATGGATGGATGATGGATGGATGATGATGGATGGATGATGGATGGATGGATGATGATGGATGATGGATGGATGGTGGATGATGATGGATGATTGTTGAATGGATGGATGATGGATGGATGGATGATGATGGATGGATGGATGGATGGATGGATGGATGGATGATGATGGATGGATGGTGGATGATGATGGATGATGGATGGATGATGGATGGATGGATGAAGGATGGATGATGGATGGATGATGGATGGATGGATGATGGATGGATGATGGATGGTGGATGGTGGATGATGGATGGATGGTGGATGATGATGGATGATGGATGATGGATGATGATGGATGATGATGGATGGATGGATGATGGTGGGATGATGATGGATGATGGATGGATGGATGATGGATGGATGATGATGGATGGATGATGATGGATGATGGATGGATGGATGATGGATGGATGATGATGGATGGATGATGATGGATGGATGGATGATGGATGGATGATGATGGATGGATGGATGATGGATGGATGATGATGGATGATGATGGATGATGGATGGATGATGGATGATGATGGATGGATGGATGGATGATGGATGGATGGATGATGGATGGATGGTGGATGCATGATGGATGATGGATGGATGGATGATGATGGATGGTGATGGATGGATGATGATGGATGATGATGGATGATGGATGGTTGATGGATGGATGGTGATGCATGATGGATGGATGATGGATGGATGATGATAGATGGATGATGGATGGATGGATGGATGGATGGTGGATGATGATGGATGGATGGATGATTGATGGATGGATGATGGATGGATGATTGTTGAATGGATGGATGATGGATGGATGGATGATGATGGATGATGGATGGATGATGGATGGATGGATGGATGATGGATGGATGATGATGGGTGATGATGGATGGATGATGGATGGATGATGATGGATGGATGGTGGATGGATGGATGGATGATGGATGGATGGATGATGGATGGATGATGGATGATGATGGATGGATGGATGATGATGGATGATGGATGGATGATGGATGGATGGATGGATGATGGATGATTGTTGAATGGATGGATGATGGATGGATGGATGATGGATGGATGATGGATGGATGGATGATGGATGGATGATGATGGATGGATGGATGGATGGTGGATGATGGATGATGGATGGATGGATGGATGATGATGGATGGTTGATGGATGGATGATGATGGATGATGATGGATGATGGATGGTTGATGGATGGATGATGATGGATGGATGATGATGGATGGATGAAGGATGGATGATGGATGGATGATTGATGGATGGATGATGGATGGATGATTGTTGAATGGATGGATGATGGATGGATGATGATGGATGATGGATGGATGAGATGGTGGATGATGATGGATGATGGATGGATGATGATGGATGGATGGTGGATGCATGATGGATGGATGGTGGATGATGGATGGATGGATGGATGATGGATGGATGATGATGATGATGATGGATGGATGGATGGTGGATGATGGATGGATGGATGGATGATGGATGATGGATGGATGATGATGGATGATGGATGATGATGGATGATGGATGGATGGATGATGGATGGACAATGGAGGGATGTTTTAAAGAAGTTTGATCACTCATCAGCCCTGTCTCTGTTCAGTTCTCCTTGGCTGTGGGCAGCTTCTAGACTTCCTGATAAATTAAACCAAAACGCAGGAAGAGGAAATCCTTTAGACATCTCACACATCGCTGCTGCTGCTGCTGCAGAAACTCAAGCTGAACGTTTCTGTGCTGAAAATCAACTCTGCCTTAAAAAGTGTTTTTATATCTTTGGGCAGAAAATGTCTTTTTGTTGTTTCTAAGGATCAAAAAGTGCTTTTTTATTGAAAACCTGTATCTAGAATCAAAACATGGATTTTTATCAGATTAAATGTTTCAGAAAGGCAGCATTTAGCTTCAGTCACTCCAACATATTGTATGTATTCATGTTTTTATATCTTTCTGACTCTGAGCTAAACATCTTCTATTTTTATTCTGAAGTCATTTAAACTCTTCATTTATACCAAACTTATAAAGAAGTTATTTTGTTTTACAGTATTTGTGATGATGCTCCACAGTCAGCAGACCACACTCTGATTATCTGACGATCAGATATGGATGGGTTTACTTTAAAGTGACTTCAGGTCAGAGGTCAGATTCCAGTCCACAGACATCCAATAACATCATCATCAGTGTTTCAGTATAACAGAAACTACGATATCGCATTGCAGCGCATCCGCACAAGTGTCACTGCAGGATTCCTAAGTCTCAGGAATCACAATTATGCACCACTAAGTGCAGTTGCTATATAATCTGAAGACGTCTGTATGAATATATAATCTGATATCATTCTAAAATGCGACATATTTTCTTTCAGATTCTCATTTTTATTCTCTTCAGAGACGGATTGTTGGTTCTGTGTGCGTGAGGGTCTACAAATCTGAAGTGTCTTAAATTCAACATTTTGTCATCTCACCAGCTGCTCTGACAGGTTTAACATCTCCAAAATGTGCTTATACAAGGTCAAGAGTTTCCTTAAAGTTACCACATTTTTCCATTACGTTTTCTTTTATAAATCCCAAAGTTTGTATAAAAGGTGACCTGATCACTACCTGACCTGATCACTACCAGACCTGATCACTACCTGACCTGATCACTACCAGACCTGATCACTACCAGACCTGATCACTACCAGACCTGATCACTACTAGACCTGATCACTACCAGACCTGATCACTACTAGACCTGATCACTACTAGACCTGATCACTACCAGACCTGATCACTACCAGACCTGATCACTACTAGACCTGATCACTACCAGACCTGATCACTACCAGACCTGATCACTACTAGACCTGATCACTACTAGACCTGATCATTACCTGACCTGATCACTACCAGACCTGATCACTACCAGACCTGATCACTACTAGACCTGATCTCTACCAGACCTGATCACTACCAGACCTGATCACTACTAGACCTGATCACTACTAGACCTGATCACTACCAGACCTGATCACTACTAGACCTGATCACTACTAGACCTGATCACTACCAGACCTGATCACTACCAGACCTGATCACTACCAGACCTGATCACTACCAGACCTGATCACTACTAGACCTGATCACTACCAGACCTGATCACTACTAGACCTGATCACTACTAGACCTGATCACTACCAGACCTGATCTCTACCAGACCTGATCACTACCAGACCTGATCACTACCAGACCTGATCACTACCAGACCTGATCACTACCAGACCTGATCACTACCAGACCTGATCACTACTAGACCTGATCACTACCTAGACCTGATCACTACCAGACCTGATCACTACTAGACCTGATCACTACTAGACCTGATCACTACCAGACCTGATCACTACCAGACCTGATCACTACTAGACCTGATCACTACCAGACCTGTGGATTAATAAATCCCTTCAACAGATCCTGTCTGACATCATGAAGGAGGCTAAAAGATCTCAACAACCAACACATCCTGTCCTGTTCTAACAACACTCAGGAACTAAAGAACCCAGAACATCTAAAGTCCTGCCGGACTCACCTGGTTGAAGTTAATGTCATGATTCAGCAATAACAAAAAGACGGGTCAAAATGTCCTATTTGAGAGAGTTCAAAGGTCAAAACCTCTCCTGACCAAAAACAGGACAAAGACCCAGAGACTTCTGGGTAAACATTCTGTCAGCTGATGAGATAAAAGCTGAACTTTCTGGACGGTGTTTGTCGTTTGAAAACCCTCTTTTAGAATTTTTATAATTCTGCCTTCTGGGCCTGTCCTCCTGGTAGGATCCCCAGCTGACCCAGGACTCGCTGGAGGGATTATATATATGTAGTCTGGTCTGGGCTCCCCTGCTGGGGATGCTGGCCCAAAGTCCCGGATCTGGGTAAGCAAAAGAAAGCGAGGAGAGACGAGACCAGTTAGTAATTAGTAAAACCTTTTAAATCTATTTTCTTAATTGTGAAAGTTGATGATTTATGTGTTGTTTCATCATCTGGACACATCAATAAAAACACAGTAGCTTAGACCTGAACTGAAAACGAATTCATCAAACTAGAATTTTGTAAAAACCTCTATTTGAAGTTCCTGTTTTTATTCTTTATTTTAGACCGATGAAGGGTTGGGTTTGTGCTTCGAGGGTTTCTCTATCTAGATGTTCATTTTGCTGATGCATAAAACACATGGAGGCATGGGGAGATACAGGAGATGGTTAATTAGAGATCATTAGACTGGAATCAATGTTTATGATTTATTATTGAAAAAAGAATGTTTACTTTCTCTAAACCTAAAATAAACAGTAAGAGACATCATCATAGATGTTGACTGCAGCCTTCTTAACAAACAACATTAATATTTATGTTAATTAGAGAAAAACCAGCATCACAGCTGGACTCGTCTCATCCAGGTTCTGAGGTTGTGACTGTTTCAGACTTTTACACCAATCAGGGTTTTTACTCGCTGCTACTGGTTTCATTTTGTGTTACTTTCTCATTTCATACCAGTTCTAACCACAAGGTGGCACCAAAGGACAGTTTAAGACGTTGAGTTTTTTAAATTCGTTTCTACTGAGTTGGAGGTCAGAGGTGTTTGTAAATGTGATATTTAGATTATTTGTTCATGTTTAGTATTTGTTGTTTTGTTTTTTGTTGTTGTTGTTGTTGCTTTTCTATGCATACATATACTGTGCATCTGATGATACCATTTTATATAGCTCTAAGTCCACCTCACTGGAAATTCAGGAGTGCCTTCAGTCTAATTTTGATAGCTTACAGCACTGGCTTAACAACAACAGACTCCTCCTTAACCAATCTAAATCTTATGCACTACTTTCCAGAGATATAAGTTTGCTTCAGCCATCACTGGAACTCTCAACTTACATATTTTAGACTCTTTGTGTCTAAAATGTGTTGACAACGTTAAATATTTAGGCGTCTGGCTTGAATCTGATCTTTCTTTTAAAGCACACATTCAGTCAATCACTAGTAAGTTTAATTATCAACTCAAAACCAATCAATCAATGAACTGCTTTGACTTTAGAGTTAGAAATCATATTGCGATGTATATGTATGTATATGTGAATCATGTTATGCAGCATTGGTTTAGTTAGTGGTTTTGTTTGTTTATATTTAGTTATCAATTTATTTATTTTTATTACTATATTGACCCAAATATACTGTAGGATGACCTCCTCTTTCCAAGACTAATCTTCAGTAAAAAAAAAACCTAAATTCACTTTTTAAAGAAACTACCGGTGATTAATTTACAAATCTTCATCATTATTATTATTCCATTTACACGTGTGTGTGTGTGTGTGTAAGTGGTATGTATATATGTGTTTGTGTATGTGTGTATAGAAGAAGAAGAAGCTTTTATTGTCATTGAACCAGCATCCTGATACAACAAAATTCAGTTCCAGCTGTTTCCTAGATTTAGACAAACAACATACAGTATAACAGACAGAAAACAGGAGCCTGCAGCCATAAACGTTGTGCGCTCCCTTTTTTTAAAAAGAAGAAACGCTTGGAGGGGAGGTTTGGAAAGGTGATATAAAAAACATGTCCATTTCCCTGGGCTCAAGGGAGCTCAGAAACAGGGAAACAAAAAGCCTCCAGCACATAAAGCACAAACTCTGACAGTCACATGAGACATGATGGTGGGTGGGAAGTACCGGGATCCCCAACGCGCCCAATCGAGTCCGAGCAACAGCGCAGCCTTCAGACTGAGTTTACAGGAGTGGAAGGAGTTGATGGGAGGTCTACTCCGATATGTACGTGCACATGTGTATACATGTTTTTAGTCACTTGCTGTCTTGCTGTTCCTTAAGTTTTGTTTGTTGAACTGAAGGAGGACCCTCTTAAAAACGAGATGTCTCATCTTAAGAGGTTTTATCCTCCTGAAACATCAGTAAAATAAATAAATATGACCAGTTTACAACAGATAAATTAAGATTCATCAAAGGTAAAACTCACTAAGAACTCAAACCATTTGATTTATTACACATGAATGAAAATCTGTTTGAACCTGGTTTTGAGATCAGGTCTGAGAACTGGGTCTCCTCTGAACATTTTCAGGACAAAAATGAAATATTTTCTGGTTTGGGAAAATGTTTATTCATATGATCATCTCTACAGAACTTAGCTGAAGCATCTGTCAGCTCATAATGGTGATAACTATTGCTTAAAACAGATATGAAATATATTAATAGTCTATTTACAAGTTGGTTATGTGTGAAAATATTTTCTCCAACAGGAAGTGAAGTTTTATTCCTCCTTTGTCATGTTGGTGATAACTAGAGAAACAGAAACAACAGATTAAAATGATTTCTGTTGATTTTCAGATGTTTTTATTTTAGACTTACGGGTTTGGGCCCAGGGCGCTTTGGGGTCGACACAAATGGGTCCTCTGGCTGTGCTGAATCTGAGCGTTAGAATAAAAACACAAATAAATACCTGATATTCTGTGTTTTTTAATACTTTTTCTTTAAACTCACATTATAGCCTTCACACAGCGAGACCTGGAGCGCTGCTCAGAATACGTGTTCCCAACCACCTGGCTGCTGAAGTTTTTGTTGGTGGACTCGACGCAGCACGGCCGATTCTTCCCAGTCGGGTAGTGAGCTGAGAGGACGAGGAGCAGAAGGACTCATTACATCAACTGAGATTATGAGCTGTAATGTCAGGTGTCTCAGTAAAGACGGGTTGATTTTTTCAACCTTTTATTTATGATTATTAGGTTTCCAGAGGCTGAGTAGAAAGGTGTTGATCTTAACAGGTTGATTTAGACCTTTAGTCCAATGTGTAGGTTTGAAAAAAGCTTTCTCATTAAAACAAGATTAAACTGTTTGGACGTTTCTTTACACCTTAAACGTTTGAATTCTGAGATAAGTCTGTTTGTGTCTGAGGAAATATAAAGTCAGACGTGTCGAGTTTTAAGGGAACACAAAGACAAAAGTACAAAGTCATGATCTTGTTTTTTATAGTCATGGTGAACATGATGGTGCCACACCGCAGCACCAACCACGCGGTCACACACTGACCAGCTGCAGCTGACAGTTTCACTTCCTGTTACGGGGCGCTGCGAAGGAGCGCTCATACGGCTGTGCATGCTCAGTGACACACACTGCAGCGCATGCACACACACACACACTCCACCCAAAGTCGAGTTCATGAGATGCATTCATAATTGTGACTTTTAAAGTAAATTATGAGTTTTAATAAAACATTTTGAAGGAGTTTTTAATTATTCTGATTCATGTCTGCTTACAAATGTTTCCTGCTTGTAACCTTTTCATTTTCAGCATCAGCTTTCGATGCACGGACTAAAGGTTTTGAACAATCAAAACACATTCCGTTCTTGTGAGGAATCAGCAGAACTTTGATTTAAACAAAGCAGCGTCAACGGAAAATGTTATTACTTAGCTACCTGTGAATAGTAATAAACCAGCAGCAGCAGATTCTTATCTTTGCCATGAATGCAACCTGTGTTCTAATAAATACTGAGCAGAGAGAAGATCCCTCAGAGTTCCACTCCGATGCCTAACCAGCAGACGGGTGGTCTCTCATCCACAATGCTCAAAAACTTAAACTAACTGTCTGGTCTGATTCTGTTCCGTTTTAGATTTCGGGGATCTCAGGGGTTCTCTGGAGTAAAAAATCTCTATCACATTTATTCTTATTTTAACATTTAAAAGTTGTAATTATAGGGTTAATAAAGTCATGAGAAACTTTGAAACTCACAACAGAAGCATGTGAATTTTTAAATGACTTTTTAAAATGCTTTTTGGCACAAATGAGCTTCCATACATTCAGTCTTTCAGCTGCATGTATAGGTGACAGGGTGATAACCAGGTAAAGAAAACAGGACAGACGCTCTAAAGACTGACAGGAAGCTTCATGTGTTACTGCCACACCTACAAAATAAAAGCTTTAAAACAAACTCAAGCAATCAAGTATTTTAAGATAGGTAACGTTTATTTATCTATTTCTGAAGAACAGTTTAAAATCTTCTAACAACTCTGCTGAAATATTTTTAATGAAATATAAAATGTAAGGTTAAAGTGAAGTTACCTCCTAATTCTTCTCACTCTACTCTAAAACCAAATTTAAAATGTAAAGCATCCTGATAAAGGACGGGTTACCTGCAGAGGACTCGGTGCTCTGGCACAGTGCCAGCATGAGAACAGCAGCGACCAGGACCTTCAGGGACATGATGGAGGAGACGAGCTGTAGCAGCAGCTGGTGGCGGCGCTGATATTTATTCAAGTGTGTTTTCTTCAGATGACACGTGTTCCTGTGGGGGGGGGTCTGTGGTGGTGGTTCTTTCACACCTTCTCCCCCAGCAGCAGAACCTTTGAGTCCTTCAACCCACCAGCATCACGTCTTTCTGAGAAACGACCACAGACACCTTTAGAAACACGTCAGCATCAAGTGGAGCCGCCAGAGACTCAATCAGACAGAAAACACATCCTTCCACTAGGATGACGAGTGAGAAAAACGCCGTTAGAGCAAAATGAAACCTGATTTGATGTTTAGAATAATAACGTTTTTAAACTTGAGTTGATTAGTGAGTTTGTGTTTTTTTACTTCAACTAATGGATGAAGGGAGACTTCAACTCAGTTGATGATGAAAACCAGTTTCTGACACTAGAAAGTCCTCTGAAGACTCTTATGTCTTTGTTTCTAGGTAACCAAAGCGAACATGCACACGTCTAGATGTGAAATGAGCTCCAGAAGTATTTTCAGGATTTCCTGTTTCGAGTGCTGACCTGGTCCTGACTGGTAGTTTGTTTGTGAGAAAACACAGAAAAGTTGATTCTTCTCAGAAATACTTTGACCAGCAGGAACAGAGAAACCGTCAGGACACACACACACACACACACACACACACACACACACACACACACACACACACACTGACTGAAGCATCAGGTCAGTCCGGGTAGCTGAAGGTCACAGCTCTAAATGGTTCTCAGTGGCTCCCCCTGCTGGTAGCATCCTGACAGATGATGAGATGATGGACGGTCTCTCCTCCCAGATCCTGACCAGGACGTCTCTGAGCTCCGGGACAGTCTGAGGTCCACCTGGTGGACCCAAACATGATGTCCCAGAGACGTTCTACTGGGTTCAGGTCAGACCTACATGGAGTGGTATCCATTCCTTCATCCTCCAGGAACTGCCTGCAGACTCTGGGTACCATCATGGACCAGGAGGAACCAGTGAAGGTCTAACAATGGGTCTAAGGGATCCATCCTGATACCTGATGACAGTCAGGGTTCCATCTATCCAGGTCTGTGTTCCTCCATGGATCTGCCTCCTCAGACCAACAGAACGTTCACCACAGCTTCTCCAGACCCTTTAACGTCTGAGAGTCAACCTGCTCTCCTCTGTTAGAGCTCAGAGCTGGACCTGCTGGTTCTGGTCTCTGGTACCAGTGGAGCTCCACAGTGCTGGGCAGTGAGCACAGAGGACACGAGTCCCTCAGGAAGTCTGTTTCTAATGGTTTGACCAGAGACATTCACACCAGTGGAGGTCACTCTGGTAGAACTCATCCTGTTCCTCCTTGAACAAAGGAGCAGCTAGAGGTCCTGCTGATGGGTTCAGGACCTCCTACAGTCCTGTCCAGGTCTCCTAGAGTAACTTCTGTCTCCTGGAATCTCCTCCATGCTCCTGAGACTGAACTGGGAGACAGCAGACCTTCTGGTAATGACGTGTTGATGTGAATATCAATGTTCTAAACTCTATAATCATGAATAAAACCCAGAGGAATCCAGCAGGAGAATCGAACCTGTCTTTGAGTCAACCATCAAAGAGGAACCTGATCAGGATTAAAACAAACTTCAGACTGGAGCGTCTTACTTTGTGCTCGTACTCAATAATTCACTACGAGGAATGGGATTTGAGCACAGTTTTAAGTCTGCATGTTTGTGCAGACTGGTGCATTGTTATGAGGTTCAACCTGCAGAAAGGGGGCGGAGTTAAGTCGAGCTCCTGACTGAGAACCGGCTGTTTAGACCAGAGCTGTGAAAACCAGGCTGGAAGGAAACCGTTGCACTGCGACTTGTTTTGATCAAAGCCGTTCTCATGAAATGATGTCGGCTCAGGAGCCAGCAGAGCAGTCAGCATCTTTCCACTTCCTGCTGCGAGACTCAAAAATCATGTGATTTATGATACAGAGGAAAGAAACGAAGCCATCATGACTCAGCACTGATCAGAGCGGACCAGGACAGGATGTCAGAGACTAGTGGACCAGACTGACGACTGACAGGGACGTGTCACATTTCATCAGGTTTACACCTAAAGAAAGATCTGCTGCTGGAGGGACTGCAGTTTTTAAAAAGGCTGTTTGAAGATAATCAGAGGATATATGGTGAAATAAAGGTTAATAAATAAAATCATTCTCTAAATCACATCTAGGGATACCAGTATCGTATCAGACCGATACCGATACCATGTACTAGTACTCGTTAAAGTTAACGATACCAGAAACCAACTGACCTCACCTGATCAGGGTTCACCATGGCAACAGTGAATTACCAGAATTCACCCCGTTGGATTTATAACACGATGTGATGAACACTTTACACCGGAGCTGGTTTAAAGAACTAAAACTAGTCCGGATCCGAACCAGTTTTAGAGGCAGGCGGAGTCAACGGGTTCAGAGCGACTCTCACACCAGACGAGACGAGATGTCTCATAACGACAAACCTCATCACGCTAAATAAATAACGTCACTTTCTCACACGGAATCCTACATTGGAACAATATTATTATAATCAATAATTAACTTGGAATTCACTCTAGTGGACAGTAACACACGTCCTCCGTGGTGAAATAAAGGATTATCAATACTAAATAAGTCATATAAACACACATTTATCATTTCAGGTCTATCACAGTCTTCCTCCAGAAATATAAGAAAGGTAATCTAACCGGTAAAACGAGTCCGCTGGAAATCCAGAAACACTCTGAGGGATGCTGGTCCGCATCGCTGAGGCTCATCTCCGTTTTCGCTCTCCATTGTAGCGTTATCAAATACGTTATAACCTCTGACCTTTGACCGCTTGACCATCACACAAACAATAATCCTCTTTTTCCCAATAACTTGGATAATAATGACTCTTCATTATGCTTTAACCTCTGATAACCTGACTCAACATTCCTCCAGGTGTCCAACCATCCACTTTCAGGTGTCCACTTTCCCAGATGACCTCAACTGGACTCTCTTAGTTATAATAAACTCAAGACTCTCTTAATAATAAATTCAGATTCTAAAGTGTTCCCTTTCTTATGACACTGCTGGTCTAATCTTGTTTACAGTTGAAGTGTTTCACAGTGTTCCAGCTCCAAGGTCTTTTCACTAACACATCCAAACGGTGTTATAATGTGTTCCTCCTGTTTCAGGATTATTTTATATAAATCTTAAATCATCTGGTTTTCTACATTTCTATTTTTGCTAAGGTTACAATCAGTTTTATTTCATACTTCCTTCATTAAGGTAAATATGACTTTAAAGACCTGAGTCATGTGACTTGATAGAAACTCTCCCATTGGACCACATCAGCACACGACTCCCTTCAACTACCTCTCCACCTCCTGAGACACGTCAGTCTCTCAGTACCCTACACTGAGACAAGACCGCTCACTGTTTTTCCTCGCTACACAGTGATGCTTCAACGTCGCCGGCCTCGCCTGTACGGGTAAAAAGCCCCGTTCCCGGCCGACCTCCGCACTCCGCCTCGGGAGTCAGACACCATCCGTCTGCCTCCTCACCAATATGGGGACGAAAGCTCCAGCTGTGCTGAACCAGAAATGGATCTACTGACGCCGTATCCAAGGACGTCTCCTGCCGGCCCAAGACGGCTTTCCACCTCCGAGGGCCTCCGGACCGATCAAGGGGGGATCTTCCGCTTCCTCCTCGACCTCCACCTGCCAGATGCGATCCAGGAATGCCGAACAGTAAGATTCCATGATCTGGTAACCCTGAAGGCCTGTTGATAAGCTCACACTCCCACGTAGCTTATACCAACAAGTTAAAACCTCCTAACTTACCCTTAGTAACTAAATCCTTTAAGTTAACTCCCTAGTCTTAAACATCACAGACTCAGGTCATTAAACTCAAATTAAGATCAACTCAGAAAACCTTACCACCATGCTAAGAATGCTAAAAACCATTGCTACCTCTCTGCTAATCTGTTCGTACTGTTTGTGAGCTTTTATATAATAAATACTGTAAAGACTTTATTCTTGACTCAGTCTTCCATTCGTCACTATCAAAGTAAGTAATCTACTCACTGTAATATCTCTATAGAGCCTAGAAGTTCCTGTATGAAACATTAGTTTAGTGAAGGTATCCAAGCGAACCAGCTTAGAATAAAACAATACCATGTCCTCATACTGGTTAATGTTAACGATACCATGTCCTCATACTGGTTAATGTTAACGATACCATGTCCTCATACTGGTTAAAGTTAACGATACCATGTCCTCATACTGGTTAAAGTTAACGATACCATGTCCTCATACTGGTTAATGTTAACGATACCATGTCCTCATACTGGTTAAAGTTAACGATACCATGTCCTCATACTGGTTAAAGTTAACCGATACCATGTCCTCGTACTGGTTAAAGTTAACCGATACCATGTCCTCGTACTGGTTACAGTTAACCGATACCATGTCCTCGTACTGGTTACAGTTAACGATACCATGTCCTCATACTGGTTAAAGTTAACGATACCATGTCCTCATACTGGTTAAAGTTAACTGATACCATGTCCTCGTACTGGTTACAGTTAACGATACCATGTCCTCATACTGGTTAAAGTTAACGATACCATGTCCTCATACTGGTTAAAGTTAACTGATACCATGTCCTCGTACTGGTTAAAGTTAAGGATACCATGTCCTCATACTGGTTAAAGTTAACCGATACCATGTCCTCGTACTGTTACAGTTAACCGATACCATGTCCTCAAACTGGTTAAGCTTAACAGATACCATGTCCTCATACTGGTTAAAGTTAACGATACCATGTCCTCATACTGGTTAAAGTTAACGATACCATGTCCTCATACTGGTTAAGGTTAACCGATACCATGTCCTCATACTGGTTAAAGTTAACTGATACCATGTCCTCATACTGGTTAAAGTTAACCGATACCATGTCCTCATACCAGTAGCGTAGCCAGAAATAGATTTTCGGCCGGGCCTAATAAAAAATGGGTGGGCCCAAAAATGTAATTGAAAATAAGTGTATTTCATCCATCCATCCATCCATCCATTTTCTGTAGCCGCTTATTCCTCCACAGAGGGTCGCGGGGCAGCTGGCGCCTATCTCCAGCGGTCAAGGGGCGAGAGGCGGGGGACACCCTGGACGGGTCGCCAGTCCATCGCAGGGCCACACAGAGACGAACGAGACAAACAATCACACACCCACTCACACCTAAGGACAATTTACCAGCCCAATTAGCCTGACAGTCATGTCTTTGGACTGTGGGAGGAAACCGGAGTACCCGGAGGAAACCCACGCATGCACGGGGAGAACATGCAAACTCCACGCAGAGAGGCCGCAGAGCCGGGACGCGAACCCACGACCTCCTTGCTGCGAGGCAACAGTGCTAACCAGCTGCGCCACCATGCAGCCAATAAGTGTATTTGTAAATGTAATTTTTGTTTAAGCAGATCTGTGTCTATACAGTGATCCCTCGTTTATTCTGGGAGCTACGTTCTAAAAATAACTCGCAATTGCAGTGAAATCTGCCAAGTACCAGTTTTATATTTTTACAATTATTCCAGAAGTTTTAAAGCTGTAAAACCCCTCACTACACACTTTATACACTTCTCTCAGACAGGCATTAACATTATCACACTGATCTCGTTTAAACACAACCTGACCATCAGAACGGCTGAATAAATAACTTCATTGATGTTTCTGATCGCGTCTGATGGACACCTGCTCGTTGCGGTAAAAAAAAAAAAAAACACACAGCTGATGCTGAGAAGTGATCTGAGAGCTGCTCTGTGTTTATCACTAGAGGTCTCAATTTCAGCCCGAGCCGTCGGGTCAAATACGTTAATTATTTCAGGTCGGACACAGAGAGAGAGAGAGGAAAAAGAGAGGAGCGCAGNAAAGTTAACGATACCATGTCCTCATACTGGTTAAAGTTAACGATACCATGTCCTCATACTGGTTAAAGTTAACGATACCATGTCCTCATACTGGTTAAAGTTAACGATACCATGTCCTCATACTGGTTAAAGTTAACGATACCATGTCCTCATACTGGTTAAAGTTAACGATACCATGTCCTCATACTGGTTAAAGTTAACGATACCATGTCCTCATACTGGTTAAAGTTAACGATACCATGTCCTCATACTGGTTAAAGTTAACCGATACCATGTCCTCATACTGGTTAAAGTTAACCGATACCATGTCCTCATACTGGTTAAAGTTAACCGATACCATGTCCTCATACTGGTTAAAGTTAACGATACCATGTCCTCATACTGGTTAAGGTTAACCGATACCATGTCCTCATACTGGTTAAAGTTAACTGATACCATGTCCTCATACTGGTTAAAGTTAACCGATACCATGTCCTCATACCAGTAGCGTAGCCAGAAATAGATTTTCGGCCGGGCCTAATAAAAAATGGGTGGGCCCAAAAATGTAATTGAAAATAAGTGTATTTGTAAATGTAATTTTTGTTTAAGCAGATCTGTGTCTATACAGTGATCCCTCGTTTATTCTGGGAGCTACGTTCTAAAAATAACTCGCAATTGCAGTGAAATCTGCCAAGTACCAGTTTTATATTTTTACAATTATTCCAGAAGTTTTAAAGCTGTAAAACCCCTCACTACACACTTTATACACTTCTCTCAGACAGGCATTAACATTATCACACTGATCTCGTTTAAACACAACCTGACCATCAGAACGGCTGAATAAATAACTTCATTGATGTTTCTGATCGCGTCTGATGGACACCTGCTCGTTGCGGTAAAAAAAAAAAAAAACACACAGCTGATGCTGAGAAGTGATCTGAGAGCTGCTCTGTGTTTATCACTAGAGGTCTCAATTTCAGCCCGAGCCGTCGGGTCAAATACGTTAATTATTTCAGGTCGGACACAGAGAGAGAGAGAGGAAAAAGAGAGGAGCGCAGAGCGCACCGTTTGGAGACATCATGCTGCTCCATGGTTCTGATTCTGCAGTCTGTCAATCAGTTAAAAACAGCTTTTCTACCTGTAAAAGTCTAGATTTTCATTCCCACCTTGCTGCAGAAAAGAAGCTCG
>SSNR01000115.1:1060257-1087797 GCA_006937965.1 Callopanchax toddi
CTTATTAGCAGTTTTGTGTATTTTAGTTTTTGTTTTGTTTTTTTACTGAATGAAATAAATTTTTTGATTTGATTGATTGATTGATCATCCATCATCCATCATCATCCATCATCCATCATCCATCATCCATCATCATCCATCATCATCCATCATCCATCATCCATCATCATCCATCATCCATCATCCCATCATCATCCATCATCCATCATCCATCATCATCCATCATCCATCATCATCCATCATCATCCATCATCATCCATCATCATCCATCATCCATCATCATCCATCATCATCCATCATCCATCATCATCCATCATCCATCATCATCCATCATCATCCATCATCCATCATCCATCATCCATCATCATCCATCATCCATCATCATCCATCATCATCCATCATCCATCATCATCCATCATCATCCATCATCATCCATCATCATCCATCATCATCCATCATCCATCATCATCCATCATCCATCATCATCCATCATCATCCATCATCCATCATCCATCATCATCCATCATCCATCATCATCCATCATCCATCATCCATCATCATCCATCATCCATCATCATCCATCATCATCCATCATCCATCATCCATCATCATCCATCATCCATCATCCATCATCATCCATCATCCATCATCATCCATCATCCATCATCCATCCATCATCCATCATCATCCATCATCCATCCATACATCCATCATCCATCCATCCATCATTCATTCATCATCCATTATCCATCCATCATCCATAATCCGTCCATCATCCATCATCCATCATCCATCATCCATCATCATCCATCATCCATCCATACATCCATCATCCATCCATCCATCATTCATTCATCATCCATTATCCATCCATCATCCATGGATGGCATTAGCTCAGTTGGGAGAGTGTCCGGTCTGGTAACCGGAGGGTCACCGGTTTGATCCCCAGCTCTGGCTGGGTTAGATTGTCGTTGTGTCCTTGGGCAAGACACTTCACCCAACTTGCCTGTGTGAATGTGAGTGTGACTGTGTGTGAATGTTGGTGGTGGTCAGAAGGGCCGATGGTCAGAATGGCAGCCTCTCTTCTGTCAGTCTGCCCCAGGGCAGCTGTGGCTACAGACGTCTGTCGTAGTTTACCACCACCGGTGAGAATGACTGTGTGAATGAATAATGCAACTCTGTAAAGCGTCTTTGAGTGACCTAAAAAGCGCTATATAAACCTGATGCATCATTATTATTATCATCCATCCATCATCCATCATCCATCCATCATTCATCCATCATGAATTGGAAGTCAGGATGTTCCCTGTAGGCTCCTGCCAGGGAAGACACATCCAGGTGTTTCTGTCTCCATTCATCCTTTCAAAATGTTTTCAGGTCAGTTTGTCAGCAGCTTCATCTGATGTGACGTATTTTAAATCTTTTCTCCAGAGTCCTTTGGTTCCAGCTAAGACTTCCTGCTCACAGATCAACCTGCCAGGTTCAACCTCAGAACAGCTTCAGGTTCCAGAAGTTACCTTCTAACATTAAACCATCTGACGTTCTATAGTTCTGCTGCTGCTCTCAGATCAGATGATGTTCCAGGTCACGACTCCTGTCCAAAAAGCAGGCACCCTGACCCGGGGAGGAGCCTCTGATTTCCCCCCTCATCAGCCAGTTCAGCCCCGGATCAACTTCATGACCTCTGACCTGGGTAATCCATCCATCTGGTTCCTGTCTTCACAGTCCATCACAGGGTCACATAGAGACAAAATCCTTCACTCACACCTAAGACCAGTCAGAACACGGACTAACCTAACGTGTTTCGACCTGTGGGAGGAACCAGGAGAACCTGGAAGGAACAGGGAGAACATCAGACTCCATACAGAAGGCTCTCTGCTGGGATTCAAACCCAGGACCTTCTTGGTGCCAGGCAGCACCACAACAACCTGGTTGTTTCAGCAGATCTAAACCCTTCAGCCATGTGAGACTGGACTTAGTCGGAGGTTCCATCCTGGTTCTTGGGTTCTGCTGTTCTGGGCTTTGAGTTCAAACTGGAACCCGTGTTCTACGTTGGGTTCTTGATGTTTGTTTTGCTTTGCACACCTGGTTTATGAGCGTCACACCTGTTCCCTGTTGCTTTACCTTGAGTTTCTGGATGACTCTTCGTTAAAGTCTTTGTTGAGTTTTAGTTTTTAGTTCAGTTTTCACATCACACTTTATGCATTACCATACAGGACACGTTTTTCAGAATAAAAGCATGCTGTCTGTTTTAAACTGTTGTTTTTATATAGAAAATTTAAACCATCAACCTGAACTGACAAATATAAAAAAAGACACTTAATGTAAGAACATAGAAATGTTTATTACTGAATAAAGTTCTCATGTTTACTGAGCTTCAACTGAAGAGTAAATAAAAACAAAAGGTAACAGGATGCTAACAGGTTAGCTTGCATTAAACTCTGCATGTAAACGTTCATAAATAGAATAAAACAATATTCTAACGTATCAGTAAATAAATTTATTTAAATAAATAAAATAACTTAACAGAATTGAAAGAAACTAAATATTTAACTTAATATTTTAACATAATTATGTCCTTAAAATCACATGAACTTTAATTTTGGTAGCGTTCATCTGCAGGTCTACTCGGCGTCACTTCCTGAAGACATCTTCTCGTCAGGAAACGAGCTGGAGGAGGGAGGAGGAGGAGGTGAGGAAGAGGGAGGATGCAGGGTGGAGGAGGCGGAGGTGATGATGGAGAGGAGGGAGGCTGATGTAGGTGAAGTGGTTGTCTGAGCCGTTGCTCTCCTGTTACAGAAACAATCAAACGGTTTTAGGTTTGAGGCTGAAGGAAGGAAAACGTCTCAACGTGGATTTCTGAACCGACTCACCTGAATTCCTGGATCTTGTGGAAAGCCCAGATGTTGATCCTATTACAGTAAAGTCCAGTTTTTGTCTGAAAGCTGCAGAAATGACAAAAAGGTGTGGTCAGAATTAAAAACATGTAAGATTACGACTTTTAAAAACATGCTAAATGTTCACATTAGAATGTTGTTGTTTTATTTGAACACATACTGGATGGACGGTGGTTCTATGAGGGCTCTTGTTTCATTCCCAGCTCTCTCATATTTGACCTTGTTTTGCTGTTTTACTGCCCTTTAAACGGTTGTGATGTCATTAAAGACCCATTTAGGGACGGTCATTACTAATGAGCCCAGGCTGTAAGTGTCTGTATTTGTTGTATTTCACACTTTTCCCACACTAATGAACAATGAATGGGTGTCTGACTCACATGACAGCGTTGACACATGGAAGGTTCTCTTTTTGGATCAAATATCCCAGAATGGGTTCTGTGATCTTGTTCTGGCTGGTTGACTTACAGCAAGACGCCAACTTCTCAACTGGACAAAAGCAGAAATCACTTTGACACATTTCCACGTTAAATAGAACGTTACAGGTTTCACTTAAAGCTCTGTCTCACCTGCTTGTCCAGACACAACAACCAAGGCGGCGGCGACCAGCGCGCTCCTCACCAGGCTTCCACAGGTCATCATGTTTAATAAACTGAACCTGGTCGGTCCGTCGTGTCCTTCCTCTGCTGACAGCTCGTTGAACTGACCAGCGTCTGGAGGAAACCTCTACTTAAGGCCCACAAAAGCAGAAGTAGCTCGTTTGCTTTGTCATCAACTTTTCTTTTTCCTTTTCCTCTAAATGAACATGTGAATGAATGAAATGCTGATTTCAGGGGAATTCCTCAAAATGACCAAGAACTCATTCACAGGAAAAACACTTTCACAAGATTGTCTCATTTGGAATGTTCAGTCATCGTTTTCCTGAGTCTGGAGTGTCAGGGGTCAGACCTTCAGACGGATTCAATACATTAACTGTAAAAAGCTGTTTCACTCAAACTGCATTTAACATTCAAATATTAATCAATCAGTAGATTATACCATCATGTTTATCCTTAAAGCAGCATCAGGTTTTTAGTTTGAAGATTTTCAGGCTGATTTTGATTGTTTTTGATATTCAGATAATAACACAACATTCTGTTGTTGCTTTAGTGAGACTGTAGCATCAATTATTACTTTAACTGGCAGGTCAGCAGCTTATTAACTTATTATATCACATTTCAGTCCCAATAACTTACTTAACTTAACTACCACCTGGAGTCGAGAGATGGAGCCTGGATGAATGCTGGTGAAGGTCTCAGTGATCCAAAGAGGGTTTTAATAAAGGCAAGTGGACTGCTTTGGTCCTTTGGAAAGTCTTTATAACGTGTTTATAAATCCTTTAAAAGGGTTTATTAATCCTTTATAATGTGTTTATTAATCATTTATAAAGGGTTTATTAATCCTTTATAATGTGTTTATTAATCATTTATAAAGGGTTTATTAATCCTTTATAACGTGTTTATAAATCCTTTAAAAGGGTTTATTAATCCTTTATAATGTGTTTATTAATCATTTATAAAGGGTTTATCAATCCTTTATAACATGTTTATAAATCCTTTATAAAGGCTTTATTAATCCTTTATAATGTGTTTATTAATCATTTATAAAGGGTTTATTAATCCTTTATAATGTGTTTATAAATCCTTTATAATGTGTTTATTAATCCTTTATAATGTGTTTATAAATCCTTTATAAAGGCTTTATTAATCCTTTATACTGTGTTTATAAATCCTTTATAAAGGGTTTATTAATCCTTTATAACATGTTTATAAATTATTTATAACATGTTTAATAATTCTTTATAACGTGTTTATAGATCCTTTATAAAGGGTTTATTAATCCTTTAAAAGGGTTTATTAATCCTTTATAATGTGTTTATAAATCCTTTATAAAGGGTTTATTAATCCTTTAAAATGGTTTATTAATCCTTTATAAAGGGTTTATTAATCCTTTAAAAGGGTTTATTAATCCTTTATAATGTGTTTATAAATCCTTTATAAAGGGTTTATTAATCCTTTAAAATGGTTTATTAATCCTTTAAAATGGTTTATTAATCCTTTAAAATGGTTTATTAATCCTTTATAATGTGTTTATAAATTATTTATAACATGTTTAATAATTCTTTATAACGTGTTTATAGATCCTTTATAAAGGGTTTATTAATCCTTTAAAATGGTTTATTAATCCTTTATAATGTGTTTATAAATCCTTTATAACATGTTTATAAATTATTTATAACATGTTTAATAATTCTTTATAACCTGTTTATAAATCCTTTAAAATGGTTTATTAATCCTTTAAAATGGTTTATTAATCCTTTAAAAGGGTTTATTAATCCTTTATAAAAGGTTTATTAATCCTTTATAAAGGGTTTATTAATCCTTTAAAAGGGTTTATTAATCCTTTAAAATGGTTTATAAATCCTTTATAAAGGGTTTATTAATCCTTTATAATGTGTTTATAAATCCTTTATAAAGGGTTTATTAATCCTTTATAAAGGGTTTATTAATCCTTTAAAAGGGTTTATTAATCCTTTATAACATATTTATAAATCCTTTATAAAGGGTTTATTAATCCTTTAAAATGGTTTATTAATCCTTTATAATGTGTTTATAAATCCTTTATAACATGTTTATAAATTATTTATAACATGTTTAATAATTCTTTATAACCTGTTTATAGATCCTTTATAAAGGGTTTATTAATCCTTTAAAAGGGTTTATTAATCCTTTATAATGTGTTTATAAATCCTTTATAAAAGGTTTATTAATCCTTTATAAAGGGTTTATTAATCCTTTAAAAGGGTTTATTAATCCTTTAAAATGGTTTATTAATCCTTTAAAATGGTTTATTAATCCTTTATAATGTGTTTATAAATCCTTTATAAAGGGTTTATTAATCCTTTATAAAGGGTTTATTAATCCTTTAAAAGGGTTTATTAATCCTTTATAACATATTTATAAATCCTTTATAAAGAAGTGTTTTGTTGTCTTTTTGATGGATGCTTTTATTGCTGCCATCAGATCTAATCAGGGCTTTTTTTCTTGCCATTTTTGATTTGTTTAATTCACGATTGTTTGTGAAATTTACAGCTAGAAATCAGTCATCCATCATCTGCATAAACTGAAACGTGTCTCTGAGACTGAGAGGTGACTGGAGGAAGGAAGCGTCCGTCACTGGGATGGAATGGAAACAATTAGAGAAGAAAGGAAGTGACTTGGTGTTGCATCAGGATTCAAAGTGAAACATTCAGTGTTTGCTCTGAATCCGATGGTTTCTACTGAAAGCTAAACCTAAGAGTTTCATCCTGATCTTTTGGTTTCCCAACATTCCATCCAGATCAATACGATTCAGGGTTTTAGTCTTCTGATGAACATGTCCTCATGGGCTGAGGAGGGTGGACCCCACCATGACTCTATAGGATGAATAATTTGAGGCTGTCATGGTTTCTTACCAAATCACTTCAATGGAATGACTCACCATCTTCCTCATGGTCATCATCAGTGCCCTTGTTTCTGCTGAAGCTGTGACTGTGTGACTGTGTGACTGTGTGTGATCACTGAGAGCTCAGCCAGTGTTCAGACGTTTGAAGGTTGAGTCTCTTTGGGTTTTGGTTGCTTTTTCTCTCATTTTAAATCCAGATTTTAGTCATAAACACAATAAATCACCCATCCATGAACAAACTGTACTCCAATCAAATGTTTTACTAATTGTCTTCAACTAGTTCTCATTTTAATGACAAATAATAAAGAAAATCAGCTTCTCATAAGTTTCACGCTCTAAAGGAGAAACTCTGTTTTACTCTGAGCAGACAGTGAAAAGTGTCTGGTTTCTAAACAGAGAAACACCAAGCAGAAGCAGAAACAGGAAGGAAACGTGGAACCATCTCAGTTTGTGAGAGGGAGTTAATAAAGAACATTTTAAACGGTAGCAAAACCAAACAGTGGAGGAAATCACGAGGAGAGTCATGGTGACTTCATGTTAATGGTGAGAAGATAAAAATAAACCTCATTTCTTCAGGGACCTCTTTTTATTCTCAGTTGCAACATTTGGGTTGTTTTTCTCAACCCTTTAATGGTAACTGCACTGTCTTCTCAAGGGTTTCAGAATTTCCCAGTTTATAAAAGGAGCTTTGGTGGAAAGTCTGAGACTAAACTGTGTTTCTACGCCTGCAGACGCTGCTATTAATAAACAGCTTACTGTGACGCCTCTCCAAGAACCCCCCTCTAATGCAGCTTGTGTTCCAGGATTGATTAAAACTCTTCTGATCCATCAGGTGGTTTGATGAGGATCAGAGGTCAAAGTACCAAACGCCGTCACAGTACTACAGAAAGTCAAGTTTTACTGAATACCTCTGGGTGGTTGACATCATTCTTCCAGACTGAACTGGAATCTGGGATCAACTGATCCACTACCTTTGTTTATTCTACAGAAAACAGCTTTGATAACCCGTTATTTATCAAATATACAGTAAAATACTGACACTCATTATTTAATTATTTGGAAAATATTACAACAATGTACAAAGCTAGTACAAATACTTTGTCAACAAATACTCAGAAGATGTTTGAAAAGAGAGAAAGTAGTTATTAGTACGGTAATTATGAACAGTAAATGAAGCTAGGGTCTGATTAAGTTTGAACGTTAGAATATGAAGGTGTAATTAATCATCTTATTTTGTAAAAAGCTGCTCCTTTTCATTCATATTTGGTTTGTGTTGGTTTATAAATTATGTTAGGTTTTTCCCTTTTGAATAATAATAATAATAATAATAATAATAATAATAATAATAATAATAATAATAGATAATAATAATAATAATAGAGATAATAATAGATAATAATAGTAAAAGCCTGAAAACTGATGAGATTTCTGCCATAAATGATTTAAAGACCTAAAATCTGAGTCTTATTGACAACAAATAATTTACATTCAAACTTCCCCAGAAGAGTTCAGTTCTTCACAGAGTAGTTTTACTCACTTACCTTTATTTGACTAACATTTTGAAAAAAGTACTTTTATGAATAGTTTTACTTCAACACACTTTTTACTTTTACTTGAGTAATATTTTTGTGAAGTAACGTTGAGTAAAATCTCTGAATCCTACTGTGAGTAACTTTGTAGAAGAAAAACAATTTAACAAACTACACCATAGAGCTACAGGAGACCTGTTTCTGCGCCAGCTTTGTTTTCCTACTCTCATTTTCCATCTTTAGGTAGCTAGCTAGGTAAAGATAAAAGGACAAAAAGATAAAAGTAAAAATATAAAAGATATCTTTCGTTAGCTTAGCTCTTAGATATCTATCTTTAGCTAGCTAGATAGCTAGCTAAGGATAGCTAGCTCCATAGATAAATAGCCACATAGCTAGCTACTGTAAGTTCTGGCATTGTACTTTTAAAAATGACTTTGAAAAGTGTTTCTTCTGCTTAAAATCTGCTGTTTTGTAATTGCATTATGTACTTGAATCAGTGTTTTTCATTTTAGACTTTAAAATACTAGAATTTCCCCAAAACTTTATATTTTTGTCCGTCTGATGACATAATATAAAAAATAATCCTATGGATGTTACTCAGTACTCAAGTAGACTTTTTATTTTTTAAAAAAAATTTTCTCTTAGGACAGCAACTTTTAACTTTTACTTGAGTAAAAATATGTTGAAATAGTGCTGCTCTTACGTAAGTACACTTTTGGGTTCTCCTCCCACCTCTGGTTCTTCAACACTCTGAGATTTACGACGCCTGAATCTCATTTTACTCATTCTTTTATGGAGAGACTATGAAGTTCTGATGGCTCTAAAACCAGGACTAATTACGCCTCGTCTGGAGAGGATGGCCGACATAGAAATTCATAAAAAGTGTTTTTTTAGCGTGGATGTGAGTCAGAGTAAACTCTGCTTCTGTTGACCCAGAACTGACCACAGATCAGCTGTTCAGATCCGTTCTGTAACCTGTGGCCGGAGACGTTCCTTTGCAGGATGAATATTTTCCATAACTAAACAAATGTCATGAATTTTGGATCGAGCTTGACGAGCAGACGAGGCGTTGTTTCTGTTCCTGTCACACAAACGGCTCTTGTCTAACCACACATGCAGAAAACTGATGCAAGACGAAGACAGGCTGGATGATCTGACGATCAGCTGGTAGCAGGAGCTGCTGACGCTCTGAAACCAAATTCAACTCATTAAAGAGACACTTATGGTTTTTACTCTGATACATTTAGGTTTTGTCCTGATTTTATCTGCGTTGTTCTATGTGTCTATATCTCTCTATAAACACATTTTACTTTCCTGTTTTTGGTTTATGAACGATGATTGTTTTCAGAATTCCCGACTTTAGCTTTGATGCTAAAGTTCTGACGTTGTTTCTGAGAGGTGCTGAGAAAGTCGTCTGTCATGGGAACCGCTTTAGGCCGAAGGAAAGCCCCGCTGAGGATGAGTCCATCGTGTCTCTAACGGTCGCCCACTTCAGGCCTCCGTGTGACGGGGGTGTATAGGTCACACATTCACACCGTCGTGAACTTTGTTTTCACACCTTCTTTCTTCACACAACATGTTTTTTATCTTTCACTTTTATTATGAATATCAGACATCATACATACCATACAGCTAGTCTCTGTATGGTGAGGTGAGCACCGAGCAGCAAAACACGAAAGTTATGAAGAAGAATTCCTCAAACAACAAACCGGCTCTTAGAACCTGGAGGAATGAGTTCAGTGGCTGAACCATAGATCTGTGAAACAGTTTTCATTCACCAGTGAACCCTCAGTGTGGTTCCCAGCTGGGATCAGACCCTCAGAGTCTGAGGTTCTCGTCTCCAGGTCGGGAATGAGTTTCTGCCTCAAGCAGAGTTCAGCGTTTTGTTTTGTTCCTGAGGGATGACGGGATGGAGGAGAGGGATGGAGGAGAGGGATGAGGAGAGGGATGAGGAGAGGGATGAGGAGAGGGATGGAGGAGAGGGATGGAGGAGAGGGATGAGGAGAGGGATGGAGGAGAGGGATGGAGGAGAGGGATGAGGAGAGGGATGAGGAGAGGGATGAGGAGAGGGATGAGGAGAGGGTTGGAGGCGCTGCTCCAGTCAGCTGAGCATCTACAGCCACAACATCTGGATCATGACGGGCTCAAGCAGCTGAACCAGGCTGATCTTCAGAGATCCGAGGAGGAACTCCATCACCCATAGGGAGAAGAGCTGCTCCTCATCATCATCATCAGGAATCAGCTGAGGCGGTCGCCTCCTGATCGTCTCCCCAGACTCAGACAGACCCTGGAGGGATTCTGGATCCTCTCTGGTCTGGAGCACATGGGATCCCTGAGGAACTGGATGGTGTTGAGGAGGAGGTCAGAGTTCTCCTCCTGGATCTGGTCCCTGGTCTGATCTCTAACAGATGAATAGAGTTTAAAATGGAGGTGTATTTTCTAAATTCACAGAATGACATTTCTGTGAAACCTCAGAATGACTTCCTTCCTCCTAAGATCTGAAACATGAACCAATAAAGAGGAAGTCAAACTCAGAAGGATGAGAGTCATGTGATCATCAGTGTCCTTCAGCAGAAATGTCTTCATCGTTCACTCGTCACACTAAAAACGCTGGGTCATTTCATCTACTCAGCTGCTGGGTTATAAAATGTTTAACCCATTTTGGGTTGTTTAAATGGAGTTTGGGTTGTTTTTGTGCAACCCATGCATTGGGTCAAATTCGATCAACCCAACATTCATTGGTTGACTCAGCACCTGGGCTGGTTTGCTTGTTTGACCATCATTACATCAACAGTTCCTCCAAGAATCCACATGTCAGGCTCCATTTTGGCTGCGGTCTGAGCTGGGGCACTAAAAACTCATCCTCATGGAGGCAAATCAACCATTCAAGGTTTGTGTCATTTGTGTACAGTCTATCTAACTCTCATTATGTCTGTGCTGCTACCTAAAGTGGGATTTGCCCACAAAGCAAAATAGGTCTGGCCCACACGAAGCACCGACGTCCGGCCCACATACCGCAATGAATGACGGCCTTGTACCGGCCCGTATGTCGTTTACCAGAGATGGCCCAATAAAGGGACAGATATGGAGGAGTTTCCTCTGGAGGAGTTCCTCTGGAGGAGTTTCCTCTGGAGGAGTTCCTCTGGAGAAGTTTCCTCTGAAGGAGTTTCCTCTGAAGGAGTTTCTCTGGAGGAGTTCCTCTGGAGGAGTTTCCTCTGGAGGAGTTCCTCTGGAGGAGTTCCTCTGGAGGAGTTCCTCTGGAGGAGTTCCTCTGGAGGAGTTTCCTCTGGAGGAGTTCCTCTGGAGGAGTTTCCTCTGGAGGAGTTTCTCTGGAGGAGTTTCCTCTGGAGGAGTTTCTCTGGAGGAGTTTCCTCTGGAGAAGTTTCCTCTGGAGGAGTTTCCTCTGGAGGAGTTTCCTCTGGAGAAGTTTCCTCTGGAGGAGTTTCCTCTGGAGAAGTTTCCTCTGGAGAAGTTTCCTCTGGAGAAGTTTCCTCTGGAGGAGTTTCCTCTGAAGGAGTTTCCTCTGGAGGAGTTTCCTCTGGAGAAGTTTCCTCTGGAGGAGTTTCCTCTGGAGGAGTTTCCTCTGGAGAAGTTTCCTCTGGAGGAGTTCCTCTGGAGAAGTTTCCTCTGGAGAAGTTTCCTCTGGAGAAGTTTCCTCTGGAGGAGTTTCCTCTGGAGAAGTTTCCTCTGGAGGAGTTTCCTCTGGAGGAGTTTCCTCTGGAGAAGTTTCCTCTGGAGGAGTTTCCTCTGAAGGAGTTTCCTCTGAAGGAGTTTCTCTGGAGGAGTTCCTCTGAAGGAGTTTCCTCTGGAGGAGTTTCTCTGAAGGAGTTTCCTCTGGAGGAGTTTCCTCTGGAGGAGTTTCCTCTGGAGAAGTTTCCTCTGGAGAAGTTTCCTCTGGAGGAGTTTCCTCTGGAGGAGTTTCCTCTGGAGGAGTTTCCTCTGGAGGAGTTTCCTCTGGAGGAGTTTCCTCTGGAGGAGTTTCCTCTGGAGGAGTTTCCTCTGGAGAAGTTTCCTCTGGAGAAGTTTCCTCTGGAGGAGTTTCCTCTGGAGGAGTTTCCTCTGGAGAAGTTTCCTCTGGAGGAGTTTCCTCTGAAGGACGGACACCTGATATATGAAGTGTCAGCAGCTCAGAGGGGTGATCAATCCACTGCTTCACTGACATATTAGATGGTTGAGTGAAGAAGTCACAACTTAAAGGTTTAGTTTTGGTTTCTCCACTGATTTATTTGGATTCTCGTTCTTTCTTCCAGGTCTGTGAGGGGGAAGAAGAGGTCATTTTTTCCTCACTGATCTCCTTTTGACATCTTGTTCCCGACACGTCAACAGGGAAAACGTTTTTTTCATGCAGTGTCTGATAACTGGTCACAGACTGAGAACGTCTGCAGGAAGCAGCACCAAGGAGGACCTCCAGGAGCAGGGATGCACCGATACCACTTTTCTCAAACCGATATGATACGATACTTGAATCTGAGTACGCGCCAATACCAAGTACCAATACCGATACTTGAATCTGAGTACACGCCAATACCAAGTACCAATACCGATACTTGAATCTGAGTACACGCCAATACCAAGTACCAATACCGATACTTGAATCTGAGTATGCGCCAATACTAAGTACCGATACCGATACTTGAATCTGAGTACGCGCCAATACCGAGTACCGATACGATACTTGAATCTGAGTACGCGCCAATACCGAGTACCAATACCGATACTTGAATCTGAGTACACGCCAATACCGAGTACCGATACAATACTTGAATCTGAGTACACGCCAATACCGAGTACCGATACGATACTTGAATCTGAGTACGCGCCAATACCGAGTACCAATACCGATACTTGAATCTGAGTACACGCCAATACCGAGTACCGATACCAATACTTGAATCTGAGTACACGCCAATACAGAGTACCGATACGCTACTTGAATCTGAGTACACGCCAATACCGAGTACCGATACGATACTTGAATCTGAGTACGCGCCAATACCGAGTACCGATAATTGAATCTGAGTACACGCCAATACCGAGTACCGATACGATACTTGAATCTGAGTACGCGCCAATACCGAGTAACGATACAGATACTTGAATCTGAGTACGCGCCAATACCGAGTACCGATACGGATACTTGAATCTGAGTACGCGCCAATACCGAGTACCGATACAGATACCTGAATCTAAGTATGCGCCAATACCGAGTACCGATACTTGAATCTGAGTACGCACCAATACCGAGTACCGATACAGATACTTGAATCTGAGTACGCGCCAATACCGAGTACCGATACTTGAATCTGAGTACACGCCAATACCGAGTACCGATACGATACTTGAATCTGAGTACACGCCAATACCGAGTACCGATACTTGAATCTAAGTCTGCGCCGATACAGAGTACCGATACCGATACTTGAATCTGAGTACATGCCAATAACGAGTATCGATACGATACCTGAATCTGAGTACACCCCAATACCGAGTACGATACGATACTTGAATCTGAGTATGCGCCAATACCGAGTACCGATACGATACTTGAATCTGAGTACACGCCAATACCGAGTACCAATACCGATACTTGAATCTGAGTACACGCCAATACCGAGTACTGATACGATACTTGAATCTGAGTACGCGCCAATACCGAGTACCAATACCGATACTTGAATCTGAGTACACACCAATACAGAGTACCAATACCGATACTTGAATCTGAGTACACGCCAATACCGAGTACCGATACGATACTTGAATCTGAGTACGCGTCAATACCGAGTACCAATACCGATACTTGAATCAGAGTACACACCAATACCGAGTACTGATACGATACTTGAATCTGAGTACGCGCCAATACCGAGTACCAATACCGATACTTGAATCTGAGTACACGCCAATACCGAGTACAAATACCGATACTTGAATCTGAGTACACGCCAATACCGAGTACCGATACGATACTTGAATCTGAGTACACGCAAATACCGAGTACCGATACGATACTTGAATCTGAGTACGCGCCAATACCGAGTACCGATACTTGAATCTGAATACGCGCCAATACCGAGTACCGATATTTGAATCTGAATACGCGCCAATACCGAGTACCGATACTTGAATCTGAGTACACGCCAATACCGAGTACCAATACCGATACTTGAATCTGAGTACACGCCAATACCGAGTACCGATACGATACTTGAATCTGAGTACGCGCCAATACCGAGTACCAATACCGATACTTGAATCTGAGTACACGCCAATACCGAGTACCAATACCGATACTTGAATCTGAGTACACGCCAATACCGAGTACCGATACGATACTTGAATCTGAGTACGCGCCAATACCGAGTACCGATACTTGAATCTGAATACGCGCCAATACCGAGTACCGATATTTGAATCTGAGTACACGCCAATACCGAGTACCGATACGATACTTGAATCTGAGTACACGCCAATACCGAGTACCGATACGATACTTGAATCTGAGTACACGCCAATACCGAGTACCGATACGATACTTGAATCTGAGTACGCGCCAATACCGAGTACCGATACTTGAATCTGAATACGCGCCAATACCGAGTACCGATACCGATACTGCACAAAAAAAATGCAATGGATTGGAAGACAGGTTCTATTTTCAGTTAACTTTAACGAGTACATGGTATCGGTGCATGCCAATACAGGAGGTCTGCAGGATGGGCGAGAACTGAAACCAACCCGGTTCCTGTTTTTACCTCCTCATGTAAAAACAGAGTCTCTTCTCAGTTTATTAGGATTACAAGACGTTTTGCGCAGATGTCACTGTTTTGTTCACAATGACTTGATTTCTCCTACAGTCATATAAAAGCTTTGTCATAAAAGTAATAAATACTCATTTAATGTGATTCATATGGAAAATTTCTGGTTTCTGCTGTTTAAAAGGTTTACTTTAATAATCAGGCCGTCTGTTACCTTCAGTCTCCTCTCATTGTCTTCATTCATTAGCAAATGTAAAAAAACTAAAGCAACGGACAGCACATGTGTGTGTGTGCGTGTGTGTGTGTGTGTGTGTGTGTGTGTGTGTGTGTGTGTGTGTGCGTGCGTGTGTGTGTGTGTGTGCGTGTGTGTGTGTGTGCGTGCGTGCGTGCGTGTGTGTGTGACTGAATTAGTGTTCACAGTTTTCTTAACCACTCGATTGTGTGAAAGTGAAACTTCAGCCTCTGCAGCTCAGATCAAACTTTATTTGATGACATTTACAGTTTGTGAACGTCCAGATAATGTCACACAGTGAAGGATTATGGGTAAAAGGATCACTTATCCATCATGTTTCCAATATCTTGTCTGCACTGAGGTTTTTGTTTAATGCTCTGTATAATCGTTTCTTTATTTCTAAAACACGTCCTGATTTATTTATTTATTCTTAGAACTAAATGCTTCTAAATATCTGGACAACAAACCACCAGAATAATCTATAAGACTAAATACAAGTGTTGCATTTTGTACTTTTTTGTGAAAGTTAAATCAAAATAAGCAGATTGTTAGCTCTCAGGGTTTTAGTTTCAGGCGCTCTGATTTTAGATATCCTATTTTAAAATGCACTTATTATCATTTTAACCATTTTAACAAAGGGAAACAGTTTAAGTGTCTGATCAAATAAACTTTAAAGAAATGAAGCGTCTCAGATCATCTTGTTACCAAAGCAAAGAGAAATATTTGTTCATAAAGTTTAGATTCAGGTTATTTAAATTTAAATTGAACACGCAGCAGGTTTAAACCTTTAGCCATGTTTAATCAGTGCTAATGAGTTCATTTAGGAACTTATTAAATGGTTTGAATGGTTTAGGAACAGCTGGTTTTCTGTTTATTTCAGGCTCTCTGTCGCCCTCTGCTGGTAGACGTCGTTATTTTTTTGCTCATCCATCTAATCATTTGTTTCCAGAGCCATTAGATCCTGGATCCTTTAGGCTGCAGCTGGTTTAGATATCAGACTCATAATCAGGATGGATGAAACCTGGTTTTATGTTTTTCTCGTGTTTAAAACCTCAGAGCCGTGACTTAAAGCAGCTCTGGGTTGTTTTCATGGCCGATCTTTGACATCAGTACGGACCGGTGTCCTTTACTCGTTTTCATCAGATTGTATAATTATCATCTATTTCTTTAACTGAGGCTCAAACTATTTAGTGTTTTTTAACTCAAACGTGTAAAATAAAGAGTCTCATCAAACTAAACAAACAAACGTCATACATTTTAATTTCTTTGATGAAATAAGTTCTGTCTGTGTTGTTCAACAGGTAAACACGACAATCTTTTTGGCTTTTCGTTATTATTTAAAAGTCCTGGGAGGATTTTCATTTGGTCGATTTAGTCCTGAAGCCCCTGTGTCACAAACGACCTGTAAACAACACACAGCTGTGAGATAAGAGTGGAGTTTTATCACCGTATAAACACCTAAATCCATCTGGTTACGTCTAAATACTGAAACCTAAACAGACCCATCAAACAGAAGTGGGGTGAAGAGACCCCGTCTAAGGACTCAGAGTTCTGTTGTTGGTAAAACTGTGTGAATCCGATTAAACGTGAATTATAGATCAGTCACCTGTCGGCTCATAGGTTGTTTAATCTGTAAACGTGTTTCCTTAAGCGCTGGTTGACCTCAGCGAGAAACACGTGACCGTCCACCTCGTAGGCGCTGACGTCCGTCTGCTCTGGAGGCAGGCGGCCGCTGGACATCAGCTCTCTGAAGGCCTGGAGGAGGAGACAGACGTTAAGAGGGGACATGGAGGGAGAAGGAGCTGCTGAGGTGGGACTCACCTGGCAGACCGCCTCCTCCAGGTGGTTCCCCCAGATGTAGACGTGTGTCAGAGCGGAGCTGTTCCTCATGGCCTGAGACAACGACAGCAGACCCTCCGTCCTGATGCTGTTTCTGCAGACAGATAACCTGCAAAACAGAAGGTTTAACTCAAGTCTGACAGGTGAACACCGGTTAAACAGACACTAAGAAGGAGCAGAAAACACACCTTTTTCCTCTTTTACACCTCTAACGAGGGGTTTACTTTATAGTTACATCTAATCTGTTTTAGAATGAAATAAAAAGCTGAATTCCAATAATTCAATCTATTAAAGTAAGAAAAGAAACTATTTGTTCTCTATTTGTCTCCAAAAAGTAACTGAAGTATTCTTCAATTAAAATAGTTTTAAATTGGGTTTAAATGTTCACATTTTCCTTTTTAAAGTCTTTTCAGATCCAGCGGTGAGAAGCTCACGATTCACCAACTATAACCTGAGAGAGACTTTATGATGTTAAAGCGTAAAAGGCTTTATTCTAGATTTACAGAACATTCGAGAACATGTTGAGATGGAGCATTAACGATGGACTCACTCTTTCAGGATGCAGCCAGACCGAGCGACGGCTTCGCTCAGACACACCGCCCCTTCGTCCTTGATCCGATTGGAGGACAGGTCTATGACCTCCAGGGACGTGTTCCGTTTCAGCGCCTCAGCCAGATGTCGTGCACCGTCACAGGCCACGCGGTTACTGCAAACGTCAAGAAGAAGAAAAAACACAGTTTGTGTAAGCTGGACCGGGGGTTTTGATGCTTTCGTTCCTACCAGCTCAGGTCCAGGTAGCGCAGGCGGCGGTTCTGTTTCAGGCCTTCAGCCAGCTTCTCCACGCCGGTGTCAGACAAACGCATCTTCCCCAGGTGAAGCTCCACCAGGCTGCTGTTCACCTTCAGCATCTCTGAGTAGGACAGAGCCCACTCCTCCTGAGACGGAGTCAGAGTCGGTTATCAGTCGCTTCTCTAACATGCTCTGTGTTCGTCCTGAAGGATAGACTCTCATCACAACCTGTTCGAGCTCAGCGTCTACGTAACATTCAAAGGAGAAAACACTTCTGAATCATGAGGGAACAAAGGATTAGAACAGGTCAGAAACAATAATAAGACTCCTGAGTGATGAGAGTGGAGTTCTAAGGGTGACACCCAGACCTAAAGAAGGAGAGTGACAGCGCTATGAAAACCTAATGACCCCCTCTGTTAAAGCATGAATTCATAGTGATCAACCAGATTATTTATAAAGTTGAGTTCAGTTCCACCCAGACCTGTAGATTCTAGAAATCTAGACATCATGAAGGAGGATCAACGATCTCAAAAAGCAACACATCAGGTTCTGTTTGTTACCACCCCCCTTCTGTCTAGGAGTCTAACGGGGGGCAAATCAGTGAAGCCCTCAGAGTTTAAATCAATTAACAATCCATTTATTAAGTCCTCGTTAACAGGAAGAGGCGCTGTCCATCAATAACACAACCCTGCCCTAAGGGGAATAAACAACAACTAAAAGGAACGGGACAACAAATAAGTTTATTACCACTAAACGAAAAGGAAGATATCTATTAAGGTTTCTCCGGTCTGGAGAGGTTAGACTGAGAGGCTAAACACCAAACTATGAACCAGTCACAGGCTCTACTCGCCTAGACCAGAGCTAACGCAGAACCCGGGGGAACCGTTCCCACTCCTCCCACTGACTGACTGGATGGAGCTTCTTTCTAAGTCGTCTCGTTGATTTGGCTCGGCTGTGCGGCTCCCTGGCGTGCTTCTCTCCATGGTGCTGAACCGGAGCAGGAGGAGGTCAGCAGAGCACGGCGCTGTCCGGGGTGCTGATCACAGGGAGCATTACGAGGACCGTCACACGGTTCTAAAGAAATTTAAGAACTACAGAACCCAGAGGAACATCTAAAGCTCTGCAGGCCTCACTGGTTAAAGTTAAGGTCAGAGGTCATGATTCAGCAAAAAGAAAGAGACAAAAATGTCCTCCATGAGAGAGTTCAAAGGTCAAGAAGACCTCTCCTGACCAATAAGTTCATAAAGGACTGTCTCACATTAGGTAAAGAATAATAATAAAACAGCTAGGTTGTCCCTGAGACTTCTGGGTAAATATTCTGTCAGCTGATGAGACAAAAGCTGAACTTTCTGTCATGGTTTCCTGTCTGTTTGGTTCTTTTTTGCACATTGCTTTGTTATTCTGTTTATTCTGGTCTAGTTTCTGTATCCTAGTCCAGTATTTAGTCTTTTCCCTGTTTGGTTATTTTCTATGTCCTACTCTGTGTTCTAGCTTTGTCCCTGTTTTCAGTGAGTTCATAGTTAGTTTTCTGTATTTAGTTTACTAGTCTTCTGTGTTCATCTGTTTTAATTAGATTCCATGTTGTGTGTTATTTATCATGCCTGTTTTCCAGTTAGTTCATAGTTCTTGTTCATGTCAGTCTAGCCTTCCCTGTGTCCCCAGCTCCTGCTCTCACCCCCCCCCCCCCCCCCCCCCCCCCCTCACCTGTTGATTGTTTACACCTGCTCCTCGTTCCCCTGATTACTCCTCTGGATTGAAGCCCTTCTGTTTCTTGTCTCATTGTCGGTTCATCTGGTCTGCTCTGTTGTACTCAAGTCAAGTCCAGTTTATGGTTTTTGTAGCTCATCCTTTTTTTTTTTTTTTTACAATAAATACTTCATTTTTTGGATTTTACCCTTCGCCTCCTGCTCCTGCTTCCACCCTCCTCTGCATTATCAGGTCCGGCTCCCTGACTCTGAACACTTTCTGGAAGGTGTGTGTCCCGTTCCATCAGAAGGTGTGTGTCCTGTTCTATCAGAAGGTGTGTGTCCCGTTCCATCAGAAGGTGTGTGTCCCGTTCCATCAGAAGGTGTGTGTCCCGTTCCATCAGAAGGTGTGTGTGTGTCCCGTTCCATCAGAAGGTGTGTGTGTGTCCCGTTCCATCAGAAGGTGTGTGTGTGTCCCGTTCCTAGAGTAGGACAGAATGTCCTCCACAGAGACGTTACTACCTGCTGTTATATCTGGTCCAGGATGGTTTGGATAGATTTTCTCTAAAACAACTAAATTCCCATTTGAAAGCTGTATTTTACACTTACTCAGCTCATCTCTGTCTGACACTGTCATTTGTTGGCTGATCTGAAACGCTGAAGTGTGACGAGTCAGCAAAAACAGAAGAAATCTGTAACGGTGCAAATACTTTTTCACGACACTGAGCTTGGTGTCAACAGATAATAATTGCGATTAGAAGAGATGTGACTGTTTCTGAGGAAAACTTCTGATCGAAGTCGGGTTTCACCAGCATGTCTGTTCAGTGTAAAGATCCAGAACATCTCTGTGATTAAACCCGACTTTTAAAGTGTCTAAATACGATCCAGAGTGTAAAACGGACCCAGACTCTATCAGTACCTGTTGGCTGAAGAGCAGCGGGCGGCTGATGTCGACAGAACGAAGAGCTGAGTTGTTCTTCAGTAAGATGCAGAGCGCCAACACATCGCTAGTGCCCTGCAGGAAGGATCAGATGCTGCTGATAAACAGGACACACACACTGAACCTGTGTGTGTGTGTGTGTGTGTGTGTGTGTGTACCAGGTCGCAGTGTGCCAGCCTCAGCTCCTGCAGCGTGTTGTTTCTCTGCAGAACGCGGGCCAGGTGTAGAGCTCCTCTGTTACTGATTTTATTACCCGACAGCCTGAGAGACAGCAGGCAGCGGTTATGCTGCAGACAGGAGACATATTTGTTAGACACTCAGAGAGAAACTAGTCCATGCTTTATTTACTTCCAGACTTGATTTCTGCATTTCTCTACTAGGATGTTGTAAAAGTTCTGCTCCAGTTGATCCAGAATGCTGCTGCTGGAGTTCTGATGGGAGTCAGGAGAACTCGGGTTAAGCCTCATCCTGACCAGATGCCCAAACCACTTTAGGTTCTCTGCTCTAGACTCAGACTGGAGGACAAACTGACCACATCTCCTCTCTCTGCTGGCTTTACTCCCTCTGCTCTCCCTGTTTTTAGTTTCTGTTCTTGCTGCCACTAACTTTGTTTTGTTTTAGAAACGAGGACTGGCCCGGTCCTCGTCCTCTCAGACCAGGGTTGGTGGAGGCAGGAGGCTCCGTTGACTCTGAACCTGCTGCTGCTGCTGGAGGTTTCTTCCTGTCCAACAGGAGTTTTCCTTCCCACTGTCGCCCTCAGACTGCGCTGCTCAGAAGAGGAGGAACTGAATAACATTCACTGCAATGAGTTTTCCTGAATCTGGACCTGAAATGATCTGGATCTGTTGCTATGTTCAGCGCTTTGATTTTACTTTAGTATTATCTTCATTTATTCTAATGGAGATTTACTCAGATTTTTCACAGGTCATAAAGAAAGTTTAGGGATAAATCTAAAATATTCAACCTTTTTAATTTCAATTTATTCAAGAAAAAAAATCAAATAACCTGGAATTTCTTACAGATACAAACTGCTGCACTAAAACTTTCTGCAGCTCTTTGCATTTTAGTTCTTTGTTCAGTTTGTTTTGTTTAAACACTAAATTCAACTGTTGGGATGTTTTTTTCTCACTCCAATCTAGTCCCTCCAAGTGGATCACCTGGATGTGCAGCCACTTTGGTCAGCTTAAACTTATATTTTAAATCTCTTCCGTCAGTTCTAAATTAAAACTCAGTCTTACAGCAACTGTATTCTCCCCAACAACCATGAAAATGGAGGGTACTATAGGAGCTCTGCTCGTTAGAGACACAAACCTCCAGACTGCTGGCCAGGACTTCAGCTCCCTTCATCTGAATGTCATTAAACATCAGGTCCAAAGAGCGAAGACATGAATTCTCCACCTGCTCAACATAAAATACACATGAAAAGTTCGTAAGCTGTTGACCTATGACCTAATAAAGGATCAGCTCCTGTTGGTCCACCTTGATGAGCTCAGCGAGGAGTCCAGCGCCTTCATCGCTTACACTGTTGTACCTGAGATCCAGACCTGAAACAGTCAGAACATCTGAAGGAGTTCCACATGTTCTAGATCCAGATGTGTTGATTTAAATCTGGCAGCTCACCTGACACGTTCTGCTTGTTCTGGAGACATTTTGTCAGAACAAAAACATCTTCTTCAGAGAGTCTATGAACGCGACCAAGTGCGTCGTTACCTCTCAGCTTTACGGTGATGTTTCTAAAACGGAGAGAGTTCAAAATCTCCTCATCCAGTTTGTGTCTTTAGATTTTCATTCCAAGCAGCCGTAGATCAACAGAAGTTTTCATTTTGTACTTTGGCTGGTTTTCAGATTCGGTTCTTGTTCATGGACAGTTTTTTAGAGGATCTTGACCTATTCATTCAGGCATAAAGTTTCTAAATTCAAATACTGAACCGGTGTTAATCTCATCTTCCTACTGGTTATTTTCACTGTTATTTTTATTTTTTTAAGGTGTTGCTAGAATTTAGACTTCTTCTGCTGGTGCAAACTCTTTTTGCAAGTTATTGCCTTTTGCTATTTTTTATGTTGCTAACCATTTAAATGTTTAAGCAATCTTTTCATCTAAATTGCACTTTTTAAACAAATTTCAACTCTTACATTTCAATAAATCAGGTATTTTGAACTATTTAACTCAAATTAAACTCTTTTACCCTTCTCTAAACTTCAAATATTTAAGATATTTCTGCTAATGTTGGCACCTCAACTCAAATTCAGCTTCAGATCAACTCTTTCAGTAAATTATTTAAAACTTTTCAGCTAAAACTTAAACTTTTTAAAAAGGATTCTGCTTTTCATGACATTTCAAATTAATTTCAGCTAAAGTTAATCTTCATTCCATCAGGTTTCGGCCAGTTTTAACTCTTTCATCTCTTCCTGGCCTTCATTGACTTTTCTTAGTTTAGCTTATGTGGAACTTAATTTCAGTTTTTAACCATTTTCAGAGGATGCAGCAGTTTGTTTTGCCAACTTAAACTTTAGATTCAGCTGTTTCTCAGACTGATTTAACTGTATTTACACAGTTCAGCTTAGATTAAGCTATTAATCAGTTTTTTGTAGCTATTTCCACAGGTTTATCCAATCTTTACAGCTGAATTAAAGTTTTTTCAGAAGATTAAAAAATAAAATTCAACAGTTCAAATATTTTTAACCTAATAATTCAAATTTCATAAGTTTAAGCTACATTAAACTTCAACAATTCAAATTTTTCAGCAAATATTTAAAGTTTAGCTTATGTTCAGCTCATTTGAGCTTCATTCAGCTGGTTTTCGGCACTTTCAGCTGTCTCATTCAGCAGTAATGCATTCAAACTTTGCATTTTTGCAAGAAATGCAGCTTTTCTAGTTTAGTTTAAATTAGACTCTAGCTAATTATTTAATGTTGTATGGATAACATATCTTTGCCTTTAAAAACATTGAACACACCGGATAAACATTAGCTCCTGAGGCTAACTAGTAGGTTTTGCTAGCGGCTAAAAACGTCACATTTTCGTCCGGTTTTAGTCTCAAACACTCACTTTGTTGTTCCCGACGTCTGCTGCAAAACATCTAAAATATACGGGTTACATCTGATATCATTTTGGCCACAAACAGCTGTGTAACATTCTGAAATAGGCTCGCTAACCATGTTGGTGGATACGACTCTGCTTGTGTTGCTATGGCAACAACAGAACGGGGCAGCGTCACGTTTAACCCTATCAGGTCAACCCAACACCCCGCTCCGCTGCTACTAGGGCTGTTTTTCTTTTTGTTGTTGATTGTTTTAGTGTTTTATTAAAGTTTATAGGTAGTTTGATATTTGATATAAGAAAAAACAGATGACGTAATGCGGTAATGACCGGGGTTCGAACCCCGACACTCAGAGATGAACCGTTCTCTCACAGCGCCCCTAGTGGTTACATTAAATTATTATTAGAAATCATTTTCTTCCGCGTTTGGTTTAAAAAATTAAAAACTATTTTCCCTACAAGTAATTTTTTTATTATCATTTTTCAACAGTTTACTTCAATCCTGTCTGAATAAAATGTAGACATTTTAATCAGATCACAATTTTTAACCCTCTTTTTATATTAATTTTATTTTATTTTTTAGGTTAAATGGTTACTGAATAAATTGTGTGACGTGGGCTCACTGACTAGACTAGTTCTATCTATCAATAAAAACCTCAGGATTAGAATTAAAGTCTTCCTGAAGATTAAACTTAACCCTTAAAGGGAACTCACTGAAATTTAAAGCTCTAATCACCAAGTCTTTAAAAGGAGATTGTCCATTTGTTTTATTTTATTTATTGTATTTTATTTATTAATTTGCTGTTTTTCTCAAATGTTTAGTTTAGTTTAGTTTAGGCTGCAAATCCAAATTTAAAGTACGCTGCCTGGTGCTTTTATCCTCAAAGGGCAAAAACACTACATCTCTCCAAGTTCAGGTTGTTTAACCTGGTGGAGAAAAAAGATCCAGCTCCAACTGAGTTATGTTGATCATCCCATCTTTAGCGAATAGTGTTTGTTAATAAGTTATTAACCCCACAACGAACAAATCAAATACTGTATGGACACTTACTCTATAAAGGGTTAATCATATTTCAGTCTTTAACATTTGAAGTTTTTATTGAAAAAATAACTGCATTAAATCTTAAATACAGAGGAAATTTATTGGTGAATGTTTTGCTAAATTTTCAACCAAATCAACCAATGGGTCTGTCCCTTTTTCCTTTATTTAACAGTTCTAATAGAGAGATGAACCTGTATAGATATAGAATTCTCTCAACTGTACAAGTAATGCATGAGTTAATGTAAAAAATGAAAGCATGAAGGATTACTTTCAAGCTGACAGGAATGTAGAGGTTTTTTCCAACTGGAACAGTTTCAAAATAAAATAAAATAAAGGTTTTTAAAGCATCAACAGGCTAATATCTAAGAAACCAAAACCACTGAAAACACATATTTATATGGTGATTCTACTCACAAAATGAATGTTTAAACTAGGGCTGCAACAAACGATTATTTTGATAATCGATGAATCGGATGGAATTTCAACACGATTAATTGATTAATCGGATAAATCTGGGAAAACTTTTAAAAGTCCAAGGGAAACATTAATGACTCCAACATGCTTAATTTAAGATGCTGTATCATCACCGTCGTACTCCAGAGCCATGCAAGGTTCTGGCAGGTAACAAACTTCATTGTGTTGTTCAACATAAAGTTCTTCTGAACTTTTAAAGTTTTTAATTTTTTAGGTCTACCTGCTTCTGCCATGTTCCAATTGTGTCATTACTAGGGATGCTCCGATACCAGATTTTTTCTAAGTACAAGTACTTACATTTGAGTACTTGACGATACCGATATGAGTAATACTACTTCTGGTTTGGTACAACCAAAAAAATAAGTAGTTTAGCCTTTTAAAAATATTTGTAAACAATAACTTTGATCATCAGCAGCAGGTCGTGTTACAACAAGACAGGATCTGTCAGCTGGTTGATTCACTATAAAATAAAAAGTCACATTTATCTGTTTTTCATCCAATCCTAACTGTAAACAGCCCTAAAGGTCAAGGGTCAAACTAAATCTTTCATGTTCTGTTATTTAAAAGTTTTAAAAAGATTTAAGTTTGTTTGATTATATGATAGAACAGCTTGCCATACAGGCACCGACGGACTTCTGCTGAACGAACTTTTAATCAGCTGATTAGAACCAAACCGGTGTCTCTTTAAGCCTCTGTCTTATTCTGAAATACTGTAGTGGTTAATGTAGAAGCTTTCATCAGCTCTAGTGGCTTCTTCTGTTCAGTTTTCTGTCAGCATAACATTAGCGGCTAAGCTAACATGCCAGCGCTTTGGAAACCGATCGACACATTACTGTATAAATGGATTACTGGAACTTTACAACCAGACATCAGGACTGTGAGGATTCGGAGCATGTATACTACGGCTAAATCATAACTACTACTAGAACTAGTAATACTACTGCAACACAAGTAAGTTAACGCCATCGGCTTTCTCTCTCCTTCTGATCTGCGCCGCTGCAGCCTACAGACGAGTTGAGCGCTTTGACTGTTAAATAAAGGTTGCAGGAAAAAAAATATAGTGCAGCTGATGACTACGTAATCGCGCGACACAACGAATCGATGACGACATTCGTTGCCAACGCATTTAATCATCGAATTTTATCGACTTTATCGATTCGTTGTTGCAGCCCTAGTTTAAACATAAAACCCTGTAAAGTTACAGAATGACAAACTTTTCTAGACATTATGTGGAAAACGCTGTAAAACAAACACGTTAGTCTGAGGTTCGTCAAACTTTTTACCTGAAAGGAAACGAGAGAATCTCTGGACACTTCGCTGAATAAAGGAGACATCAACTGTAACACTCAGACCTGCACCAATCTGGACGTTTTCCACCTGATATGAGAACTTCATCCAGACAGGTGCACATGTTGAGACCAGGACGCAACACTGGATCCTGCACAATTTGTCAAATGTTAAAACTCTTCTTTGCCCTGCTGTCTCTGGTGATTGAAATAAAACTGAGTCTTTAATAAAATCACATCGTTTTTAACTCAGAGCTCCAGCTGGGTTAGATTGTCGTTGTGTCCTTGGGCAAGACACGTCACCCAACCTGCCTCTGTGAGCGTGTGAATGTCGGTGGTGGTCAGAAGGGCCGATGGTCAGAAAGGCAGCCTCTCCTCTGTCAGACTGCCCCATGAGTGGTGGAAGAAGCACTATATAAATCCAATGCATTATTAATATTTATACGTTTTTTTTATTATATAACCTAAAACTGATGACATGAAAACGATGGAAGGAACTGATTTAGATCATTTCTGTTTTAGTGACATGAACTTCATCTACTGTCAAATCTTAACTATCAAAAAAAGCAACAAGTTAAAAGTCAAGTTCATCCAGATTAAAGCATTTTGTTTACTAAAAAACATAAATATTTTACATTTCTAGCTTTAAGAAAAAACCTATAACACATTTTAGAACATAGAGCTAAACAGTATTTAACCATTAAAAAAGATATTGATCTGAAAATCTGGTTAGTCTGATCGTCATAAATCAGCCGGGTCAGAAGTCTGACAAGGAGAGAAAACTTCCACAATCAGGAGAAGAACTGGGTCAAATAAAGGAGAAGAACTGGGTCAAATAAAGGAGAAGAACTGGGTCAAATAAAGGAAAAGAACTGGGTCAAATAAAGGAGAAGAACTGGGTCAAATAAAGGAGAAGAACTGGGTCAAATAAAGGAGAAGAACTGGGTCAAATAAAGGAAAAGAACTGGGTCAAATAAAGGAGAAGAACTGGGTCAAATAAAGAGAAGAACTGGGTCAAATAAAGGAGAAGAACTGGGTCAAATAAAGGAGAAGAACTGGGTCAAATAAAGAAAAAGAACTGGGTCAAATAAAGGAGAAGAACTGGGTCAAATAAAGGAGAAGAACTGGGTCAAATAAAGGAGAAGAACTGGGTCAAATAAAGGAGAAGAACTGGGTCAAATAAAGAAGAAGAACTGGGTCAAATAAAGGAGAAGAACTGGGTCAAATAAAGGAGAAGAACTGGGTCAAATAAAGGAGAAGAACTGGGTCAAATAAAGGAGAAGAACTGGGTCAAATAAAGGAGAAGAACTGGGTCAAATGAAAGAGAAGAACTGGGTCAAATAAAGAAAAAGAACTGGGTCAAATAAAGGAGAAGAACTGGGTCAAATAAAGGAGAAGAACTGGGTCAAATAAAGAAAAAGAACTGGGTCAAATAAAGGAGAAGAACTGGGTCAAATAAAGAAAAAGAACTGGGTCAAAAAAAGGAGAAGAACTGGGTCAAATAAAGGAGAAGAACTGGGTCAAATAAAGGAGAAGAACTGGGTCAAAT
>SSNR01000115.1:1102452-1124968 GCA_006937965.1 Callopanchax toddi
GTAGGTGTGTTTATCTCACCTGTGTGGATGTGTAGGTGTGTTTATCTCACCTGTGTGGATGCGTAGGTGTGTTTATCTCACCTGTGTGGATGTGTAGGTGTGTTTATCTCACCTGTGTGGATGCGTAGGTGTGTTTATCTCACCTGTGTGGATGTGTAGGTGTGTTTATCTCACCTGTGTGGATGCGTAGGTGTGTTTCCCTTACCTGTGTGGATGCGTAGGTGTGTTTCCCTTACTTGTGTGGATGCGTAGGTGTGTTTATCTCACTTGTGTGGATGCGTAGGTGTGTTTATCTCACCTGTGTGGATGTGTAGGTGTGTTTATCTCACCTGTGTGGATGTGTAGGTGTGTTTATCTCACTTGTGTGGATGCGTAGGTGTGTTTCCCTTACCTGTGTGGATGCGTAGGTGTGTTTCCCTTACCTGTGTGGATGCGTAGGTGTGTTTCCCTTACCTGTGTGGATGCGTAGGTGTGTTTATCTCACCTGTGTGGATGCATAGGTGTGTTTATCTCACCTGTGTCGATGCGTAGGTGTGTTTATCTCACCTGTGTGGATGTGTAGGTGTGTTTCCCTCACCTGTGTGGATGCGTAGGTGTGTTTCCCTCACCTGTGTGGATGCGTAGGTGTGTTTCCCTCACCTGTGTGGATGCGTAGGTGTGTTTCCCTCACCTGTGTGGATGCGTAGGTGTGTTTTCAGCTGCGTAGCCTGTCTGAAGGTCTTGGAGCAGAAGATGCAGGAGAACGGTTTCAGGCCCTTGTGGATCTTCTCGTGTCGACGCAGGCTGCTCACGTCCTTGAACATTTTGTTGCACTCGCAGCAGGACAGCGTCATCTCACCCATTTCTGACAGGTCCTCCTCCCTGACCTCACCCTCCTCCTCCTCTTCATCACCTTCCTCTTCCTCCTCCTCTTCCTCATCATCTGCCCCCACCTCACCGCTCTCTTCCTCCTTGATCCTCCTTCTGCCGCGACCCCTACCTCTCCCCCGTCCTCTCCCCCTCCCCCTTCCCCGACCTCGTCCTCTCCTCCCCTCCCCGAAGCTCAGCCGAGGTTTCTTGGCGGGAGATTCGTCGTCCTGGGAGGGGCTCCAGTCTGCAGAAGTATCTCCAAAGTCCTTCAAGCTTGAGTCAGAATCTCCTTCAAACAGACCTTCACTTGTAGATGTGGTAGATGCTCCTCTTCCTCGTCCTCGGCCCCTCCCTCTGGGTCTCCCCCTCCCTCTGTAGCTCTGGATTTTGGGAGTGGCGTCGGTCGAGCTGCTCTGCTCCACCTGCTCGCCGCCGACGCTCTTCGGCTTACGGCCTCTCTTCCTGCCCAGTCCTCGGCCGATGCTGCTTTGCATTGCAGGTGTGTACTCTTCATCACTCCTTTCTTCAAACTCAAAATCTCCATCCCCGGGTTCATTTTCCTGGTCTTTGCCTTCCTGCCCGCCACCTTGCCAGTCGCCAATGCCAGAGGCGATGGACAGAGGGAGAGGGGAACTGGGACTGCTGGGGCTCGGAGGAGACACTCCAGCGTCTTTATCCACCCCTGACTGGGACGTTTCACTGGGCTCAGACCAGTGAAAAACTTCCTCCAGATACTTGGTGGCTTCGGGCATCCCCAGGAACAAAGCAGCTCGACGCACTGCGGCCTGTCTGGTGCTGAAACCACAAAGACATTTTAACCTCCTAGAACAAAGGGTTTCCATAAAAAAACAACACAATCTGTGTTCCTCTGTGGATTTACCTGCTGAGATTCATCTGTCCGGTGTAGACAAACTCCAGAAGCTTCTCCAGAGAGTACCTGCTGACCTTCTCAGGGTCTAAATTTGTGATTTCTTCACCCTTTTCAGCCTGGGCAGAAAAATAGTCGCTGAAGGCGGCCAGAATGTTGCGATGAGCTCGGAACTCCACGTCCTTCACCATTATGGTGACGTCACACAGGAAGTCCATCTCTCGCTGCTGGTGGAGGCGCTGCAGGAGCAGCCTGCCATGGTTGGCCAGGTGAGCCATAGCTGCTGCTGAGGGATGAAGGCGAGGACAGTCAGGATCAGAGACTTTGGTCAGGATTCATATCAGTGTTTACTTTTTTTAATCTGGTGTGTAAATGAGACTTTCTGCTATTTGTTTATTCTGTGTTTTCAATCATCTGAAGAACATTATTTCTATATGTTCACAGACAAAAACACAAAGCTCACAAAGCCTGTGGTCATTTTAGAAATAAAATTTTTTTTAAAAAGTTTGTCTTTTAAATATTAACATTTTCTCCTGAACACACAGCAGAGGTGCCTCCAGGGGGGGGCTAAAGGGGGCCACGGGTCATCTTGGGATGGCATCAAAACCAAAAGCCTCAACAAAAATCCAGATTTATTCTTTTCATGCAGTGCACAGGATATTTGAAAAATACTCCAATATGAGCGTCTGGGATTTTGATAAAGGCCTGCTTTATGTTTCAATTTTTAAAGAATTTATTCAGCACGTAGATCAGCAGGTAGAGCGGCCGTCTGGCAACCAGAGGGTCTCCGGTTTGATCCCAGCTCCAGCTGGGTCACTTTGTCGTTATGTCCTTGGAGACACTTCACCCACCTCGTCTACTGGTGGAGGTCAGAGGGACCTGGTGGTGGTCAGAGGGACCTGGTGATGGTCTGAACGACCTGGTGGTGATCAGAGGGACCTGGTGGTGGTCAGAGGGACCTGGTGGTGGTCTGAACGACCTGGTGGTGGTCAGAACGACCTGGTGGTGGTCAGAGGGACCTGATGGTGGTCAGAGGGACCTGGTGGTGGTCTGAACAACCTGGTGGTGGTCTGAACGACCTGGTGGTGGTCTGAACGACCTGGTGGTGGTCTGAACGACCTGGTGGTGGTCAGAACGACCTGGTGGTGGTCAGAACGACCTGGTGGTGGTCAGAGGGACCTGATGGTGATCAGAGGGACCTGATGGTGATCAGAGGGACCTGATGGTGGTCAGAGGGACCTGGTGGAGGTCAGAGGGACCTGGTGGTGGTCAGAGGGACCTGGTGGTGGTCAGAGGGACCTGATGGTGATCAGAGGGACCTGATGGTGGTCAGAACGACCTGGTGGAGGTCAGAGGGACCTGGTGGTGGTCAGAGGGACCTGGTGGTGGTCAGATGGACCTGGTGGTGGTCTGAACGACCTGGTGGTGGTCAGAACGACCTGGTGGTGGTCTGAATGACCTGGTGGTGGTCTGAGGGATCTGGTGGTGGTCAGAGGGACCTGATGGTGGTCAGAGGGACCTGGTGGAGGTCAGAGGGACCTGGTGGTGGTCAGAGGGACCTGGTGGTGGTCAGAGGGACCTGATGGTGATCAGAGGGACCTGATGGTGGTCAGAACGACCTGGTGGAGGTCAGAGGGACCTGGTGGTGGTCAGATGGACCTGGTGGTGGTCAGAAGGACCTGGTGGTGGTCAGAACAACCTGGTGGTGGTCAGAACGACCTGGTGGTGGTCAGAACGACCTGGTGGTGGTCTGAACGACCTGGTGGTGGTCTGAACGACCTGGTGGTGGTCAGAACGACCTGGTGGTGGTCTGAATGACCTGGTGGTGGTCAGAACGACCTGGTGGTGGTCTGAACGACCTGGTGGTGGTCAGAATGACCTGGTGGTGGTCAGAACGACCTGGTGGTGGTCAGAACGACCTGGTGGTGGTCTGAACAACCTGGTGGTGGTCTGGGGGATCCGATGGTGTTGGTGCATGGCATCTCCACCTCTGTCAGTGTGCCCCAGGGCAGCTGAGGATCACCACCAGTGTGTGAATGGGTGAATAACTGATGTGTTGTACAGCGCTTTGGGGGGTGGAGAACACTCTAGAAAGTGCTCTATCTATGGAAATCAACCAATTTGTAAGCAGCATTTGTGAGTTTCCTAAATGTCCCAAACCATTTGTGAGGGTTCCCCGTTTCGTTGTGAAACCTCAGAAAGAAAAACAAAGAAAAGTCTGGCCACTAAACGCATCAGAGACCGGAGTGATGCGTGTGCACAATTGTAAAGGTGGGGTTAGAGGAAGTGGGAGGGGGGAGAAGGGATGTTTTGGGAGGGGCCTTGGAATGTTGGATTCTGGCTGTAGCTTTAAGGAGAGGTTGGTGACCTATAGAACTAGTCAGTGACAGATTGGAAATGAAGCAACAAAATTGTAAAAAAGAGAGCTTTTTTTTTTCCAAGATAAACTTCTAACAAATTAAGACATAATATGATCCTTTGTGACTGGATGGGAACAAGAAAACATCTGCATGAATTTCAAACAGATTTTGAAATCTATTTGCAGTTTTGACAAATACAAAAGTGTTTTAAATACCCATTCGTTGTATTCCCAAAAAAAAGTGTGCACAGGCTCATGAATGTGTCTGCAACCAGTTGTAGCCCACTGAGATGATACAAATATAACTGGTTTAGGAGCCTCTCGGACACGTTTTTTGCCCCAAAATTAAATAAAAAATTAGTAATAAAACTGTTTTCACCTAAAAGAAATCAGAAATAGCTTATACATCCATTTTGAAACCATAACGGTGCATTAGTTTTCCCTTTGGTGCAGAATAAAAATAAGATCGTGTTTTCAGAACAGCAAAGTGTTATTATAGGATTTGTTGACAGCAGATTATGAGATTATTAACATTTTTATATTTTTAGACATAAATAACATGCAATCTGTACATATCATAGGTTGATTTATTTATATGATATTGCTGGGGTCCAAAATGAAAACAAAAACTTACTCTGAGTGGTGTTCAGTGCTGTGTAGCAGTCACTTTGTTCTTTAATTCGTAGATTTCTCTGCTGGAGATGACAAAGTTCAAAACACGAGTGTTTATTAAAGTTCATAATGCATGAAAGCAGGTGAAAAACTCAATGATGAAAATGATGCTTGAGAACATGCATCTCTGCAGCCTGACGGGTAACATGAAGAAGTCATTTTGGAAAATAAAAGCTCCCGCCTGCTTCCTGAACAGGCCTTCGGCTCCGGCTAATGCTAACAGCTACACCGTAGATACATGAAAACGACCTCTAACATCAGTTTACACTTTAGCACTGATTTATCATTCTTTTCCATCTCCAACAGCCCTTAACAGAGGCGTTTATGACACACTGGTGAGTAACCAGGGCGGACGATTTGTAGGAATGAAGCTAGCTGTTTGTGTAGCTACGAAACGCGCGGAAAACATTGAGCTCTTATTTCGAAGGTTCGACGGTTTCTACAGGCGGGGTCGACGTAAGCGGCCACAAAATGCTGCAAAACACCGAATTTAGCGACAAGCTGTGCAAAGATGTCGGCGGCGGCATCAATTTCATTGAGTAACTTTGTTATATTACACCAAAGTAGAGAAAATAAAAGCAGAAAAGTACCTTCTAATATCTGCGATCTCCAGTCATTATCCACGTGACGTGGAAGTTATCGCGAGATTTCGCGTAGCTCAAAGATGTCAGGTAGGTTGAAATGATAACCGACCCCTCTCAACAACAAACGGAACAAATGCGGGTGATCATCTTTAAGTTGTTTGTTTAACCTCTGAACTTTAGGCCCCAGGCTGCCCTGTGGAGTCATTAAAGGAGTTCCTTTAATGTTTTTGAACGTTGTAATCTTTTGATCAACTTTAATCCTGATCAAAACAATAAAACATTCCATTGTTATCAACATTTACCCTTTTAAATGCCAGTTTGATTACTTGATGCAAGTTTTTATGGGAAAACCCCCACATACAATAAATTATTTACTTTAACATTTACTGAAATATACCTGAACTCGCTCATTGTTTTAGTTTTCTCCACTTTGAAGTTCAGGGAGAAAGGCGGCCATGTTTTTGTTTACTTGTTTTGTTCTGTGGTTTTATTGATTCAATCAGAAGATCTGATGAAATAACAGGTGTTTCATGTTTGGGCTGATAAGGAGCAATGGATGATTTTAGAAATCAACATTAAAAAATTACAATTTAGAAAAATTTCCTGAAAAAACAAAACCCAAAAGTCAGAAGGTAGGATTATTTCTGTGAGCCAGTCTGTGCTAATCTGACCCTTACAGCAGTGTTTCTAAACCTTTTTTCCCTGAAGCTGTTTATATATATATATATATATATAAGAAAAGATGAAACTTCTAAAAACAACAAACAGAATTCACATGTAAACACAAACAAATATGAATGAAAAGGAGCAGAAAGAAGAAAATATGCATCAAAGTTAATGTTTTGGGTAATTTTTAACATGTCTGAGGCTGATTTTAATCAACACCTCCAACCAACATTTATTTTAGGGTAATGAATGAATGAATGAATGAATGAATGAATGAATGAATGAATACTTTATTTACAGACTCAACAATCCATTAAAAATACATAAAAACTCATTAAAAACCACAGACACTAATTAAAAGGACAACTACTATCAAAAATACATAAAACCACATATTAAAACCACAAACATTAAAAAGACATCCATACCAGTATCTCCACATGCTTGAATGATATGTCTCATCACTAAGCCCAGGATCAACCAGGTGCTTACTGATGGAGTTACACGATGCATCCATTCAGCACATAAACCTGTAGATCAAACTTCTCATCGTAGCAGAAAATGCATTGACTCTATTATGACAAAACATCTTACTTGCACTGCACCATCTTGGTTTCCTGAGTAATATGCACATACAGTCATTAAATGCAACTTGAATCTTATAGTTACTGGATTTTTTTCAACTTAACCCACAAGGGGGCAGTATACAGAGGAATATGCCTTAAAGGGTTTTATCTTGACTTGATCTGAGCACCAAAAGAATTTTCTACCCAGAATGTTGGCTTGTGTATAAAGCGCACAGCGCTGCCTGTAAATGTCCTCATCATCAGACATTTGATCAGTTAAAATATGACCCAAATATTTAAAACTACTGCAGACAGGCAACACTTCCCTGCCAAATAGAAAGGTGGAAAAACAAGATCCCCATTTGCTCTACATATCATTACAACGCTCTTTTTAGCATCATATTTACATCCATAGTCAGAACATATGTTCAGCAATTCTTGAAATCCAGCACTTCTAGTTGAAATGACCAGATCCTCATCAGATGTTCACTAACATGCCTCTGATCACACAGCCTGTTTGACACATTCTTAGCTTTTCAGACAGCTCATCTATATAGAATAGTGCTGAGAGCAGTAAATAACTACAGTTTTGTCATTTAAAAAACTAGCACCATGTAATCTTAAAGCATTAAAATCCTGATCATTTAATATTTGTTTGTTTTGATCAACTGAAGTTAAACAAATGACTCAACCATAAAAATATGAATCAGAAAAGTTTTAACGGATTTTTTTGTCCTCTAATAAGGGTTGTACATTTTTCATAAAATCTGAATTTCTAAATTTGTCAACCTTTGTTACAAAAACTGCGTCCTATTCAAAAACACAGCCGTGATGGAGAGGTGACAAAAATGTCCTCAGAATGAGACACGAGGTTTAAACATCTAGGTGTCCAGTTTATTCACCACAAGAACACAGAAATCATCCACATTTATAATATACGTATATATAATAGATAGAACATTATGGAGCATGACATTTTGCAATAAACCACATCTGTATTTTTTGACATAAACGTGATATTTGAGGTTTAAGTGTGTTTTTATATAGCCGCAAACATCAAAACCTAAAATTAAAGTGATCAAAATGTGCAAAAATATTAAACAAATCATAAACAAAAACTTGGATGGTTCAGCGTCGACACTAGGAGTCATCCAGTGTAATTCAACAGCACCTGAGAGCAGTTAATGCAGACAAACACCTCTTTGACCTCCTGCAAGAGAAGAGCTCCAAACAGGATCTGCAGCATTTAGGAACATCGGACATTCCTGATGTGTTTATCTGATTTTACATCAACACACACACGCCTGCTGCACACACACACACGCTCAATCTTTTCTACCGCACAGACAAAAGTCAGTCACATCTGAAGACCAAAGACGAGCATGCAGTTGATACACACACACACACACACACAGAGAGAGAGATAAGAGAGGGAGCTGGTGTTCCAGCTGAGAGCTGAAGCTGTTTAATGATCGTTGTGTTTTGCTGGGAGACCTCCGGTCAGTTTAATGTGGTTTAATTCACCGTGACTCTGTGTGGAGCAGAAGGAGTGCAGTGATGGGATAAATGTCTTTTACTGCTCTGATAGGGCCTTCTGTGTGTGTGTGTGTGTGTGTGTGTGTGTGTGTGTGTGTGTGTGTGTGTGTGTGTGTGTGTGTCCGGATCAACAGATCTCCAGACGTTCTGGATTTCATTCCAGGCTTTTCTTTGGACTTGGTGCCTGAACGTGTCCAGAGGGTTCTGTTGTTTAGGCCTCTCCACTCTCACCTCCTAACTCAAGGGATGAGCCAGAGTTCTGTCGACTTGTAACAGAACTCACCTGATCTTATTTTTTAGGCTCTTTGTCACCAGCAGCTGTCACAAACAGGAAGTTGTTCAACAGGATTTTAGATGATTCCCAACGAGCCGAAAACTGGAGGATCAGCTGGAGGCGGCGCCCCTTCAGATTTAATTAACACAACTATTATATTGTATAATGAAAAATAAAATAGTCTCTTTCCACCAGTAGATCCTCCACCAGGGGGCAGCAGACACATGGCAGGTTGTTGATACTCCATCAGGTCACTTTAAGGCCAGAAACCGTTTGAGGTAAAGGATTCTGGGTTCTGTTCACCTCCTGGAGACCCTGGTTCACCAGGTTTGACGTTTTATGCTGTTTTCTTATTTTACACTGTGATTTCCTCCAGTGAATCCCATCATGACTCAGCATAACAGGATGCAGAGGTGGCTCTGAAGGACTCCCCTCCTCCTCCTGTCCCACATAAACACGGGGTTCTGGACAGATTTATTATCAGCTGCAGAAACAGAAGCATCCCTGTGATCTTCATCCTGTCCTCGTCTTTGTTTCGGAGCCCACAGAAGCCTCAGCGTGTCCTCCTCCTAACAATCAGCTCAGTGCATTCACACACACACACACACACACACACACACACACACACACACACACAGGTTTGATTTGATCCTCTCGTTGCTGCAGCAGCTGCATCTGCAGCATCGTTGATGTGAGGTGACGTAACGCCGCTGTCTGCCTGGCGTTGTTTAACATTCACATTCATTTCTTCTAGATGAAAGAAGCTGTTGGTGGTTTTTAGTTGGTTTCAGAGAAAACCACAAAGCAGAGACAAGATAGAACATACAGGAAGAGGTTTACCCTTCAAAATAAAAGCCACACAGCTGGGTTGTCATGGTTAACAGTCCACTGACTGGTGATGCCAACAACATGAACGAATATACTGGTAAACAGAGCAGTTTTCCCCAGTCAGAATATTCATTTTACTGTGAATTTAAAGGTCTGAAATACAGAAAAAATATCATTTAAAAAAAAACTACAGTTTTTATGTTAAAAGTGTCCTAAACTTTACATTTAGGAACTAGAAACCTGGAAAAAATATTTTTTAATTCCAGAACTGAAACGGAGCTCATCTGTCTGAGGATTCATCCATAAACCAGACTCTCCTTTAATCCTGATTCTTCCTGAATCCAAAGCTCGAAGCTGAACCTGTTTTATTGTATTTCCTGTCTGAACGTCTCCTCTTCCTCTGAGGAGCGTTCGGAGGGAAAGTAGGAAATGTCACAAAGTCATTCCTGATGTTTGTTGTTTCTTCACCCTCTGACTGGGATGTGCTGCTTTGTTCAGGGCTTTGGAAATAAATACATACATACATACATACATACATACATACATACATACATACATACATACATACATACATACATACGTACATACATACATACATACGTACATACGTACATACATACATACATACATACATACATACATACATACATACATACATACGTACATACATACATACATACATACATACATACATACATACATACATACATACATACATACATACATACATACATGTATAAATGTGTTCTGTTTATATTTGTGACTGAAGAAAAGCAGATATCACTCTATAAACTGATGAATTAATCTTCAACATTCTGTGTGGGTTTGTTTGTTTGTTTGTTTGTTTGTTTGTTTGTTTGTTTTTTGTTTGTTTGTTTGTTTGTTTTTTCATTTTAATGTTTAAAATGTTAAAACGTTTAAATGTAATATTTAATTTAATCCTGAAAAGTAGCCTGGCATTTGATCACATTTTAAATGTATTTTAAAATATATTTTTTTATTTTATTAGCATTTTTCATTTAAAACTATTTATATTTTAATATATTTATTTTATAACTGACTCTAATCAGTGACCTGCATTTAATTGAATTTATTTTAAATGGTTGAATACAAAAAATTTTTAACTCTTTAATTTTAAATCGCCTCGCCTTCTTCCGCTTATCCGGGTCCGGGTCGCGGGGGCAGCATTCCAAGTCGGGCAGCCCAGGCCACCTTCTCCCCGGCCAAGTCCACCAGCTCCTCAGCTGGGACGCCCAGGCGTTCCCAGGCCAAACTGAAGATGTATTTCCTCCAGCGTGTCCTGGGTCGACCTGGGGGCCTCCTGCCAGCAGGACATGCCCAGAACACCTCCCGAGGGAGGCGTCCAGGAGGCATCCTTACCAGATGCCCAAACCACCTCAGCTGGCTCCTTTCGACATGGAGGAGCAGCGGCTCTACTCCGAGTCTCTCCCGAATGTCCGAGCTCCTCACCCTATCCCTAAGGCTGAGCCCGGACACCCTGCGGAGGAAACTCATTTCAGCCGCTTGTATCCGCGATCTCGTTCTTTCGGTCACTACCCAAAGCTCATGACCAGGTGAGGATTGGGACGTAGACCGACCGGTAAATCGAGAGCCTTGCTTTCTGGCTCAGCTCCCTCTTCACCACAACAGACCGGTTCAGCGTCCATCACTGCAGACGCTGCCCCAATCCGCCTGTCGATGTCCCTCCTCCCGTCACTCGTGAACAAGACCCCGAGATACTTGAACTCCTCCACTCAAGGCAGGACCTCTCTCCCGACCCGGAGTTGGCAATCCACCTTTTTCCAGCTCCTCCGTGAACCGTCACCTTATCGTGGTGGAGGAGTTTGAGTGCCCTAACGATCCTAGGAGCCATGTTGTCTGGGGCACTTGTGCCCCTGGTAGGGTCACCCATGGCAAATTGGTCCTAGGGGAGGGGTGAGACAAAGAGCGGTTCAGAAGACTCTTCATGAAGAGAACACCAAAGAGTCCGAGTACCCGGCCCAGAGGGTTACCGGGGTCTCACCCTGGAGCCAGGCCTGGGGTTGGGGCCCGTGGACGAGCGCCTGGTGGCCGGGCTTTCGCCCATGAGGCCCGGCCGGGCCCAGCCCGAACCGGATACATGGGCCCACCACCTGCAGGAGGAACATGAAGGGTCCAGTGCATTGTGGATCGGGTGGCAGACCGAGGCGGGAGCTTTGGCGGTCCGATCCCCGGACAGGAAAATTTTAAATTGTAATAAATGCAACTCTCAGCCCTAAACAGTGTCCTGACAACAATAACCCTTATTATTGTGGTGATGATGATATTTTAATGATAATAATAATTATAGTTATTAAAATCACGTTTCAGTGTTTGCAGAAAGTTTAGAACGATAGGAAACAAAAGCTGGTTGTTCACTGAGGAACGCTCATAAAACAAAGAAACTTTGTCCAAAGTTTCTCAACAAACAAGGACATCCACCCAGCAGCACACGCTCTGATTATGTCACAGATTAGACTCCGCCTCTGCTGCAGTAGGAAGGAGAACAAGTCCTGACTCGCTGCAGGAACATTTACAATTAACAAATAATCCTTTGTTTATGGTTGACTGATTTCTGCAGCAGATCTGGAGAAAATAATTCATGCATTTGTGTCATCAGGTAAATCATGATTTGTACTTAGAGCTTTCACGCTTCAGACGACACTCACACACTGATGGCAGTGAGCTACACTGTAGCCACAGAAGCTGGAGCTGCTCCTCTAACACAATCTGGTGCTAAATAGACCCCAAAATCATGGAAGACTAAAACAGGACGAGTTCTAATCTAAAGTGAATGTTAGGTCCATGAAAGCACATCATTGACACGTCTGAATGTCTACATTTATGCTCGTAATTCTTCTTTGGAGCTCTATGGATCAGCCAGACTCAAACAGGTCAGACTGGAGGCTTTTCTACAAAATGTTTTACTCCCACAAATTTGAGTGAATTTTTCGACATCCAGACGTTGGTTTGGTCCTCTTCCACCTGCTGTGTCTCCCTGCTGTCGGACTGATGGATTTCTCTCAGATTCTGGGTCTGACTCTCACAGACCAGAGTCAGACCCAGACTTCGTTCCATTTAGCTGAAATATTGTTCTTCAAAGAGGACGTTGTTGTCATATTCCCTCCATGGAACACTGAAGAAACATGAACATCCCCCTGTGTCACCAGGAGAGCCTTCTGCTCCTCACAGTTCAACAGGTGTGGTTACCATGGTGACCCTAATGAGCCACTGGCAGCAGCTTTAACATTTCTGCTTCTTTTGGTTCCCATGGATCAGCTGGTTCCGTAATCCGTTTGACTAATTGTTATTTTATAATGAATCTAATTGATTGTTTACTGCTGAAATGATCTGGATTTGTTCCTCCGTTCAGTGATTTCAGAGCTTCATTAATTAAATGAACTGAACTAAATGTATACATCCAGTCGTTTCAGGTTTATTTTCACTAAGTTGATGTTTCAGGCAGCAGCTGCTCTGGGAGTGGACCCTTCAAAGTTTATTCAGAAACATTTGAATTGTCCTTGTTTTGGCTCATGAGGAGGATGCAGCTCAGATGAAAACAATATGAGATCAATCCTATAAGTTAGTTTCTCAAAAATACAAATAATAATGACTTACAGATATGATGTAGAGTCAGGGTGGAGGAGAAAGGCTCAAATATTCAACTGGATCTTCTTTGTTGGGGGGGTTCTGTGAGTTTGAGGATTTTATTTTGAAAGTGACCCAACAGGAAGTCGTGCTGCAGGTTGTTGCAGCTGTCTGTCACCATCTGGTCTCAGATCAGTCAGAGGAGCTGCTGCTGTCGCTTCACATCAGGAGGAGGTGAGGCTCGGTTCGGCGGTCCAGTGTGCGCGCGTGTGTGTGTGTGCGCGCGTGTGTGTGTGTGTGTGTGTGTGTGTGTGTGTGTGTGTGTGTGTGTGTGTGTGTGTGTGTGTGTGTGTGTGTGTGTGTGTGTGTGTGTGTGTGTGTGTGTGTGTGTGTGTGTTGGGTGAAGTTAGTTGGAGTTGTGTGCTTAGATCAGAAGAAGCTGTTTTATTGTGTTAGTCAGTGATTGGTCGCTGTGTTTGTTTGTTTGTTTGTTTGTTTGTTTGTTTGTTTGTTTGTTTGTTTTCCGTGTGGAGGAATGCGCTGCTCTGGTCTACAGCCCGTCTCTGAGCCGGTCCGAGCTCTGGAGGCGGGTCTGGGTGGAACGGGTCCGACCTGATCCAGGCGCTGCTTCCCTTTTTGCTGCTGCTTCTGCAGGTTGAAGCAAACCTCCACTTCCCCAACGCCAGCAGCAGCAGCAGCAGCAGCAGCAGCAGCAGCAGCAGCAGCAGCCATCACACCGGTCCTTAGTGCGCTTCCCCTCAGCTTGCTGAAACATGAAGGACTGACTGACAGTCATGATTCATCTCCTCCACTTTGCTCCAGCTGACTCTGTCTTGTTCAGGTTCTGCAGGTTGTTGTGACACTGCTGCTGGAGATGTGTGTGTGAGGTCAACAGGAAGTCCAGAGAAACAGGTGAAATCAGCCAGACTGAGCGTTTAATCTGGTTCTGGATCAGCAGTTCTCCAGAGCTTTTGAAGGTCTTTCTGAGTTTGTCATTGGACTTTTTCATCCTGCACTTTCAGAGGCTTTTGTTTGTGAAGTCTGACCTGATGTAACTCAAGGGATGAGCCCTGTGCTGATCTGGGAACTGATCACACTGCAGGCTGAAGTTTATATCCACATTTTTATGACAGTCTTAGAAGCACAGTTCAGGGGTTTCTCCAGTCCAGTCCAGTCCGACCCAGGTCTGTTTCACCACAACCTCAGTCCAGTCTCATCTCACCCAGCTTTAGGACTTCACAAATCTGCACCGGAGGAGGCGGGAAGCGCTACGATCACATGTGAACAACTATCACTATTTAGTGTCCGTTCAGATTTAACAACATTAGAATGGATGCACACTGCTAACACAGAGTGTGACGTCACACCATCTGCACACGTGGGTCGATTCAGAACCGTAGACCGTCTGATGGTGACTGCAAAAATCAGATCTCATAGAAACCAGAATGAACCATAAAGACCTGCTGAGTGACGGAGACTCAGACTGGACTCGTCCCTGTTCCAGTTCAATTAGCTAACTGTTAGCTAATAGGCTAACTGTTAGCTAATAGGCTATCTGTTAGCTAATAGGCTAACTGCTAGCTAATAGGCTAACTGTTAGCTAATAGGCTATCTGTTCGCTAATAGGCTAACTGATAGCTAATAGGCTAACTGCTAGCTAATATGCTAACTGTTAGCTAATAGGCTATCTGTTCGCTAATAGGCTAACTGATAGCTAATAGGCTAACTGCTAGCTAATAGGCTAACTGCTAGCTAATAGGCTATCTGTTAGCTAATAGGCTAACTGCTAGCTAATAGGCTAACTGCTAGCTAATAGGCTATCTGTTAGCTAATAAGCTATCTGTTAGCTAATAGGCTATCTGTTAGCTAATAGGCTAACTGTTAGCTAATAGGCTAACTGCTAGCTAATAGGCTATCTGTTAGCTAATAGGCTATCTGTTAGCTAATAGGCAAACTGTTAGCTAATAGGCTATTTGTTAGCTAATAGGCTATTTGTTAGCTAATAGGCTATTTGTTAGCTAATAGGTTAACTGTTAGCTAATAGGCTATTTGTTAGCTAATAGGTTAACTGTTAGCTAATAGGCTAACTGTTAGCAACATAAAGTTCTAACTATATAATTCTCTGTATTCAGACGCTGTAGCAACACGTTCAGTAACAGTGGTTGGAGTTTACACTGTGACTGAATTAGTGAAATACTTGAACTGATAGAAATGAAAATAAAAACGTTATTAACGCTGCTGCTTGTGGCCATGTTGGATTTTGAAGTCAGAGTCTCAGACGTCCAGGTCAGAATTCAAACTTTGGGGCGTTCCAGTTGACTTGATGTAGAGCTTAGAAATCTAACCGTCTGACTGCAGGTTGAACTCACCATCAGAAAATAACATATTTAAAAAGGCACCCCCCCCCCCCCAGTCTTGTATGTGTGACCCGAGCACATCTTAGTCCTTTATCTTACATGCTTTGAATTAAACAAAAAAATCTTTAACATATGTAGAGATGTTTGAATAAAAATGTTAATATTATTTCCTCATATTATCATCGCCTTCAAATTATAAATAAATACACATTATTATTATTATTATTATTATTATTGTTATTATTATTATTATTATTATTATTATTATTATTATTATTATTATTATTATTATTATTATTATTGTTATTATTCATTTACATTATATTATAACCTGTTTTGCCCCAGATGGATTTAAAAAGAATGTAAACATGAAAACTTGAACCATTTGTTTCTTGTGGGAGTTGAAGGGTTTTTTTCATTCCAGAGAGAAGCTTCAGTATTTTATTCATTTATCCTTTATAATCTGAAGAACTTCAGTGAAATAAAACCAAAGCCAGTCTATATGAAGGTGATTCTCTAACACACACACCCCCCCCCCCCCCCCCCACACACACACACACACAGTAATAATTAACTAAGTTAAACATGACAACCTGAAATTCAGTCCCACCTCAGTGTTGTCAGTGGCCCCTTTTGAAAAGCCTCTGGATCCGCCCCTGTCATTAAACATAGTTTGGCTCCATTCCTGTAGTTTAAAAAAAGTCCCAAAGAAAAGAGTTTGAGAGCTGGTTCAGGTCCTGGTTCAGGTCCTGGTTCAGGTCTCTAATGGGGTCTTCCTGCTTCAGACTCTGTTCATGTAGACCGTCTTTTAGGTCTGACTACGTTACTGCTCATCCTGCTGAGAGATGCCAAGTTTTCATAGAACTGAACAGAATTTAAGAGCTTCATAGAGTCTGGAGAACTATTGATTAGGATCACTTTAGGAGATTACAGGAAATTCTGGCTGCTGGGAATGAAAGTCTAAAGAGATGAGAGCTGGATCCAGGTTGGGACTGACTGAAGACCTGGTAGAGACTAATGCTTTAGCTAGATCCTGTCTGTAATAGCTTTCCAGCAAACACAGCATGGGAGTGCTTAATTGACTTTGAGGGTGTGTGTGTGTGTGTGTGTGTGTGTGTTTGAGTCAGACACACATAGCTGCTGATAGGCTGAGGCTCCAGGGCCAGTGGGTGCGGTGGCTTATTCCAGTCTCTAATCAATAAGAATAGCAGCAAAATGTCACGAAAGCACAGCTCTGAGAGTCGGAGGCAGTCAGTGATGGAGGAACAGCTGACTCATCAACCTGCAGGAATCAAACCCACAACCAGAGAGGACAAAGTGCTGCTCAGTCGTATAAAATCATGTGAATTATTAAGGAGGCAGGGAAGCTCTTTGAATATTCCTGTTTTTATGGTTTTGACAGATTTTCTGGTTTGTTTTCACTCCCTGCAGCGTTGGACAGAACATAAACCCAACCTGTAGATCAGACATGCAGCTCAGTCAGGACTAGTGGGTTCTGGGTCGGGTCCCAGGAAGCTGGACTTTACAGGACTCGACTGGAGTTTTGATGTTTTTATACAATCAGTTCAAATCTGGCTGCATGGTGGAGCAGTGGTCAGCTCTGTTGCCTCGCAGCAAGAAGGTCGTAGGTTCGAATCCCAGCTGCTGCCTTTCTGCGTGGAGTTGCATGTTGTCTCCATGAATGCGTGGGGTTTCCTCCGGTTTCCCCCACAGATCACAACATGCCTGGCAGGGTGATGGTTTACTGTGTAAGTCACTTTGGGTGAAAGCATCAAAGAAATGTGAACATTCTTAGTGTTTTTAACACAAAGCGTTCAGTTAGCAGTCGATGATGATGTCACTCTGAAACAAAAACTTTACTCCCTCAGGTTTTTAACACAACACTAATTATACCTGAAAACGTCAGTAGTTTTGTCTCCTGCCACCAATCGGACTGATGGTTTCCCCTCAGAGTGCAGAGAGTCACATCCAGGCCTCCACAGTCTTCAGTTACACAGTTCTATAGGCTCCTCAGAACAGGAAGTGAAGGGTCTAGTTAAGTAGGGTGAGGGAGGAAGACGGGGCGAACGTTTTTCACACTGCTGTGTCTCCTCCATCAAACCCAGTAGAAACAACATCAGAGCTTCTGCTGCTCACAGGTCAGCAAGTTGTTCTGAACAACTTCTAGATTCAGTCAGCAGCTGGTGACTGTTCAGTCTGACTTCCTGTTTACACTGATTCTCATTCAGTTCGCTGTCAGGAAGGGACTGTGTTGTTACCACGGTGACCATAAGGAGCCTCTGGTGGTTACCATGGTGACCTTAAGGAGCCTCTGGTGGTTACCACGGTGACCATAAGGAGCCTCTGGTGGTTTCCACGGTGACCTTAAGGAGCCTCTGGTGGTTACCACGGTGACCTTAAGGAGCCTCTGGTGGTTTCCACGGTGACCTTAAGGAGCCTCTGGTGGTTACCACGGTGACCATAAGGAGCCTCTGGTGGTTTCCACGGTGACCATAAGGAGCCTCTGGTGGTTTCCACGGTGACCTTAAGGAGCCTCTGGTGGTTACCACGGTGACCTTAAGGAGCCTCTGGTGGTTACCATGGTGACCATAAGGAGCCTCTGGTGGTTTCCACGGTGACCTTAACGAGCCTCTGGTGGTTACCACGGTGACCTTAACGAGCCTCTGGTGGTTTCCACGGTGACCTTAACGAGCCTCTGGTGGTTACCACGGTGACCTTAAGGAGCCTCTGGTTGTTACCACGGTGACCTTAACAAGCCACTGGTTGTTACCACGGTGACCTTAACGAGCCTCTGGTTGTTACCACGGTGACCTTAAAGAGCCTCTGGTTGTTACCACGGTGACCTTAAGGAGCCTCTGGTGGTTACCACGGTGACCTTAAGGAGCCTCTGGTTGTTACCACGGTGACCTTAAGGAGCCTCTGGTGGTTACCATGGTGACCTTAAGGAGCCTCTGGTTGTTACCACAGTGACCTTAAGGAGCCTCTGGTGGTTACCACGGTGACCTTAACGAGCCTCTGGTTGTTACCACGGTGACCTTAAGGAGCCTCTGGTTGTTACCACGGTGACCTTAACAAGCCTCTGGTGGTTACCATGGTGACCTTAAGGAGCCTCTCGTTGTTACCACAGTGACCTTAAGGAGCCTCTGGTGGTTACCACGGTGACCTTAAGGAGCCTCTGGTGGTTACCACGGTGACCTTAACGAGCCTCTGGTGGTTACCATGGTGACCTTAACGAGCCTCTGGTGGTTTCCATTTTGGTTGATCCTGTTTCCTTTAAAGACACACTATGTAACATTTTCATATTTTATATTTTTCTTGATCCAGTCTGAGCTAATCTGACCCTTTACAGGTTAATAAAAGTCCCTCATCTGCTGCTTGGATCCAGAATACCACGTTTGTAACTTCTGAGTCTCTGGTCCGGTGTCCTGAAGTTTCACAAAGTCACGTATCTCAGAGGGTTAGGCTAACCCAATGTGGCTAGCTGTTATGCTAGCTCTGGAGTGTTTTTAGCTCATGATTCCTGATTTTTCCCATCTCTCCCTGCTTGAACACAGCTGATTTCTTTGAATGAGTGATGAACCGCTCCAGTAGAAAGCAGTGAAGGCTGAGGAGACGTTTAACAGGTAGATTTAGGGTGATTTAAAACGGACACTAGGGGGAGCTAAAATCAAGCAAAACTGCACCGTATCTCTTCATTTATTACTGAGTTGATGTTGGAATGTAAAGGTTCCAGAAATGTTCTAGTTCTATAAAAACAGTCAGATTTTTCACACAAAACTTTAAAAAGCAGCAAAGACAGAAATAATCTCTTTATAAATGTAGTTATTTCCCTAAATGATTTTGTTCTTTTTATTTAGGAGGCAAAATAAATGAAGGTCTGAGTGAGTTTTAATTAAAGAGCAAACATCTGTCCAGGCCTTTCCACACGTGTTTGTTAAAGTGTACAAACAGATGACAGCTGATAAATCTACAGTTTATTTACACATGGAGGAAATTTAAAACCACTCCTAACCCCCCCCCCCCCCCCCCCCCCCCCCCCCCCCCCCCTTACTGATGGGCTGAAGTACAAAGCGGGCTCCACCATCCACAGTTTGTCCAGGTGACGTGGAGTAAAACACAGAAACGATCACCAGAGACTGAAGATCAAATGAGACGATCGGAGTTTGAAAGGCGGTGGATGACATGCTCTCCTTCAGACCTTCATCAGACTCTTAATATGTATTAATGCTTTTTTAATGCCTCTTAACAACATTCTAAATATTCTGTCAATTAAAATAAACTAAATAAATCATTAAGGTGGTTCCGTCACAGTTCTCTAAAAACCTCAGCCAATCAGACGTTTCGGACCTAAAGTAACTATTGGACAATCCGGCTGTCTGTCTCCTGAAGCGCCGCACTTCCTCACTGCTTGGATCCTCCATTAATGCTGCTGGAGCATTTTTCAGCAGAACATCCAGGAAGTGAGAGAAGGACAGAAACAGCGATTCAATTTAAGGAAACAATACCAGAGTCCCAAAAAGAAAAACACCTTTTCAGCTAGCAGGAAGCTAAAAACGTTTGGACGTAGAAAGAGGAGAAACCTGGGGGAACGTTAGCATAGCATTTCAATGGCTGGTGTTTAGCTCTCTATTGTTACTGTGGCAATGTGCGGTCCATGTCCAGGGGAGGTGTGGCGTGAGGATTATACCTGACAGGAGGGGTGAGAGCTCTGAGACGTGTTTGTGTAAAACAGCTAGCGATACCTAGCTTGTTTGAAAATGACCTGTATCACCTTTACGCACAGTGCTGGTTGTGGTCTAGAATAGAGGTCGCTAACAGGCGGACCGCGGTCCAGATCCATACCCAGAGCCAGTTCTATCCGGGTAGGGGGGGTAGGGGGTGTGTCCTGGGAGGCATGCGAGCGCTACGAGGAGCTACTGCAGGTTCGCTGCTCGCTCAGTACCTGGCATGGCTCCTCCCCCTTAACAAATCACACAATGCGTAGTTCGCAACTTTGTCCGAGGGGAAAGGGGTGTGGCCTAACGCCGAGCGAGTCGCGTAGAGCTCTACCCCTACATCGTGGCCCCTCCCACACAGCTCCAGGAAGGGATGCACCCACCTGGACCGAGGACCGGGTCTCGTATTCTGATCTGGACCTTTTACTCCCCCTGGTTTAGAGCCTCAATAAAATCCTGTATTACTTTTAAAGCTGCTGTGGTTGTGCGGAGCTTCAGACTGGATTATTAAGCTCCTTTAGGTATTCACTTAGTTTCAAAGACTTGAACTAGATCAGAGGATTTGGATCTGGGCTGTGGTGGTTTAGGTCTGCAGGATCACCTCAGATTTCCAAACTGAAGGAACGTCGTTGGTGTCCAGAGAGAGGATGTGTGGGAGGTGGAGCAGCACAACAAGTCAAAGGTCATTAATTTAGTTTAGATTCATAAACTGATTTTAATACCTTTCAAAGTAAAGTCTCTTTTAAACCCTAAGAGTTCATCATGGCTCTGAATGAGCCTTGTTTTTTGTTGCGTTTGAGTCCGGCGTGGAGATCTCTGTTTCTGAGCTGAATACCAGACGTGTCTCGGTGAACTGGACTCACAGTCAGCCTGTTGTTCAGCTGGTTTCACTGGGAGTCAGGAGGTTCTGATTGTCTGATGAAAACCTGAAGCTCTCTGGTGTGACGCTGCGAGAAGAAGTGCTTCATCATCAGATGTTGGAACAGACAAACAGGAGCCATAAATGAGGATCATACGTGTGACGTGTTTTAATATGTGCACAAAAAATAAGAATAGAATAGAATACACTGTCTGGAGGACAACGACACTGAGGGCTGCTGTCACCCAAACATCAACGCATCCATCACAAAGAGGAACATTTGATACACACGGTCCCTGAGTGTTGGCTGATGGCTCTGGGGACGAAGCTGCTGGTCAGTCTGGTGGTGTGGGACCTGACTGACCTGAAACGTTTCCCAGAGAGCAGCAGGTGGAACGGGGGGGGATGTGAGGGGTCTCCTGTGATGGCTACGGGATGTGGACATGTCCTCCAGGGAGGGCAGAGCAGTTTGTTTATGAGGTTGTTCTTTTTAGGAAGTGTATTCTCTTTTTAGCAGAGCGTTGGTGTTGTAGGTCCAGGAGAGGTCTGCTGAGACGTGGGTGTCCAGAGATCTGAAGGAGGGCTGTGGTCCTTCCTTCCTGTTGTTTCTAAAGTCCTTGATGAGTTCTTTTGTCTTCTTGATGCTGATAGTCAGGTTAAGGTTTCTTCACTTCTGACCTGTCTTGTCCTCCTCGGTTATTAGTTGGACCACAGTGGTGTGGTGGTCTGAAGATCTGATGATCTGTTGGTTGGGAGGATCAGATCAATGCTGCTAATAACACGTTATAATCAGAAGGATTAGTCTGTTCAGTTCAACTCTTCAATCTTCTATTTACATTTGATCAAACATCCATCCATCAATCCGTCCGTCTTCTGAACCGCTTCATCCATAACGGTCATGGGGAGCTGGTGTCTGTCTCCCTGGACAGGTCTCCAGTCCATCAGTCCCACTCACACAAAGGGATCATTTAGAGTCACCTGTCCAGTCCAGTGTGACATCAGAACATTAAACAATGACAGAAACATGGAATAAAGAGTCACATAGAATGAACACTTCTAGTTCTCAAACTGAGGCTTGTTTTGTTTTGAAGTCTTTGGTGGAAATGGAGTGTCTCGTTTTAAAACGTCAGTGAATGTTTAAAGTTGTCCTTCCAGTCTGGAGATGGAGGATGGGTGTGTGTGTAAAGGTGAGCACACAGGACAGGTGACCTCACACACACACACGCACACACACACACACACACACAGAGGTGTGGCAGATTGATTTAAACACTCCTACCCTGAGACTGATGGTCACATGATCCTCCACCTAGTTCTGATCACCAGTCCGGTTCTGATCACCTGTCCGGTTCTGATCACCTGTCCGGTTCTGATCACCTGTCTGGTTCTGATCACCTGTCTGGTTCTGATCACCTGTTTGGTTCTGATCACCTGTCCGGTTCTGATCACCTGTCTGGTTCTGATCACCTGTTTGGTTCTGATCACCTGTCTGGTTCTGATCACCTGTTTGGTTCTGATCACCTGTCTGGTTCTGATCACCTGTCCGGTTCTGATCACCTGTCCGGTTCTGATCACCTGTCCGGTTCTGATCACCTGTCCGGTTCTGATCACCTGTCTGGTTCTGATCACCTGTCTGGTTCTGATCACCTGTCCGGTTCTCATCACCTGTCCGGTTCTCATCACCTGTCCGGTTCTGATCACCTGTCTGGTTCTGATCACCTGTCTGGTTCTGATCACCTGTCTGGTTCTGATCACCTGTTTGGTTCTGATCACCTGT